>LBNU01014252.1:20235-31791 GCA_014162995.1 Artemisia annua | reverse complement strand
TAAAAACTTTAACAGTGAGTACAAATGAGAAATTGAAACTTGATTTTGACTTTTTATTGAATGAGAACTGAACTTTATGGTTTCTCTGTCCTATATTAACCTAATATGACCTGTAGAAACTAATTGCACACTCTGAAACAAACTTGAACTCAGAAGTGTACACTAATCCAAACACTACCTTAATATGAGACTGCTTGGTGTTTTCAAAGAAAATAAGAGATTAAGCTTCAAAAAGTGAAACAAAGATACTTCCTAAGCTATAATATGACAAATTAAGCAAAAAGAGCTCAATGATAAGCAACATGCAATAAGCTATACCTAAATGCAATATGAGCTAGTATATGACAGTTAATATGCAAATTTGTAGAAAGTATTAAACAACTACAAGAATTGAGCTAAGTTATATCTAATAAGCAATAAATGACTAGAATGAGCAAAGTAAAGCAGAAAATAAGCTATAATAAGCAGTGCTACAGTAAATTGCAAAAATTTGGAAAAATGAGACTTACAAAGAAAGGCAACTGTGTGATACTCCCAATCAATTTCTACACCACCCTATTGCTTCCCATGAAGCTCTAACCCATGGCCATCCCTTATTAACCATGCTCCAGGTGTTTTTTTTTTTTTTTTTTTTTTTTTTTTTTTTTTTTTTTTTTTTTTAATTTTTCAACTATTTTTCTTATTATTTTTTTTTTGTATTTTTGAGATTTTTAAACTAAAGCTTGTTTAAGACCTTCCTGAGCTTATAAAAGCTTATAAATGACTTAAAGTGGGCTTATGGAACAGTAAAACAACGATTTCATATACCATAGAACTACAATGAGAATTTAAGTGATTTGAGCAAACTTGAAATTGAATAGGAAACTTGATGTTTTAATTAAATAACATTGAGATTACAATAACAATACTGAGAACAAACTTTTTAAGCTAAGATTAACACTTGAAAATGAAAATTACATTAATTTGACATTAAGAATTATACTAAAAACTACATGCCTTATCAAATGGCTACAATCCTTATTTATAGTGACTAATTAGGGTTTCTGAGCTCCCCTTGTGCTTTCCCACTTTAATTTGAAGCCGTTGGATGCTTGGAGATGATCACAGCCTTTGATTTCATTTTGGCGGGAAAATTATTTTTGCAATTGGGCTCTGTTAACTTGTGAGGGGGGAAGAAGCATTAATTGCTTCTTGTCTTGGGGTGTTTAGAAGGTGAACCAGGGGGTGGTGGTGAGCAGAGGTGCAGGCCAAGTTGTGGAGTTGCAGGGTCAAGTGGGGAGGGAAGGAGGTGTACAGGGTGTTTGTTTGACTTTCGTTGACCCTAAGTTATAACTCAGGGTGGGTTTGTTTGTTGGGCCAGGGAGTTATAAGGTGTGGGTTGTTTGTTGTTTTGGGTTAAAATAAAAAGAAAGGGCCCGTTTGGTTTTAGCTAGGTAAATCACAAGGACCAATCTTGTAAATTTTGAATTTTGAGGGTTGGTTTTGCCAAAGTTTAAAAGTGTAATCCATGGACCACAATTGTCAATCTTTAATTCCTGGAGGACCCGTGTTGATTTTTCTTCAAAATAAATTCCCAGGGACCAAAGTTGTCAATCTTTGAAACTTGAGGAACCATTTCTGCCAATTCTTCAAACTTTTGCTTCAAGGACTAATTCTGGCATTCTGTGATTTCCCAAGGTATATTTTGACAATCTGAGCTCAAAAAATGGTAATTTGCTTCCCCGGCTCTGGCTTTTGACATGTTTTCCAAACTCGTGCTCGTTTTTGCCCATTTTGGCTTGATTTATGCCTGTTTCTGAAATATCCGTTCCTGCACGATCGTAAACACAAAAACACAATATCTTTGGCATTTATGGTTAGTTTGTGTTTGTTTTGGTCTTAATTTGGCTAGAAAAAGGTGTGTGAATAAGCACACACCAAAATCCCCCAGACTAAGGTATTGTCGTGTCCTCACGCAATGTGATCAATTCATGCTCTCAGGATAAATAATTTCATAATTCTTTTTACTAACATTGAAGAAGTAGCAAGATGTTCAAAAGAGATTACAAAATCATTTATTCCTGAAAACGCCCCGTTTTTCAACTTTATACGATGCACTACTGTTTTTGTACTTTTTACTTATTATGTGACAGGATGTTGACTTTCATCATTTTTCAATAACGTTTAGGGTCACAGAGTACGAAACACAGCTCATAGAAAAGTGTCCATACAGATAGAATTCATCGTCCCTGATTTTTCACAAGTTCCCAAGCTAAGCGTAAAAACGAAATCATGTTTATTTACAAGTTAGATGCCAATTCTACTCATGGAAGTTAATTGTGTAATTACCTCTTGCTCACATTTTCCTATTTTCCTCTATTTATTTTATTTTTGGTGAGAAATGAATTTCTTCATATTTTCTCGTTTCGATATGATTTTAGTCCGATAAAGATACTAAGTGTAGACGCTAAGTAGTTTCTAATCCTTCTCTCGAGAACCGTTGCATACAAAAATGACATCAAGGTCTCTGATTTAACACGATTTTGAGGGGTATCCTTTTTATGTACGACCGAAACATCCCATGACTGAGACCCGAGACGGAAGCTTTTATTAGGACCCCCCCCCCCCCGGAGTCGAGATTTGGCGTTTTTAAACGTTATTAAGCACTTTAACATATTAGCCCTCATCCTTTTATAACAATTACAACATCGGTTGCGAGCCGGCAAGATGTAATAGTCTATTATGACCTTGGAATTTTCCTCTGCCTTTTTGAAGTCTACAACATCGGTTGTGAGCCGGCAAGATGTAGAAAACTTTTATGGCTTTGGATTACTATTATTATTCATTATTAGTTTGCCAAATCCCAACAACATCGGCTGCGAACCGGCAAGATGCAATAATCTATTACACCGTGATGCGCGGGATTGCGACCACGCACTAGGGTTTTACTTCTCAAGGGATCTTGAGAAGCTTGCTATCCCCACCAGGCAGTGTACCTGACCGATGTAGTATAGTGTAGTGGCAAGTACCGGGGGATTGATCATTCTCTAGGGGAATAGTGTCGTTAGGATTGAAAAACTACTCTAATAGGTCTAAGGGTGAGGGAAGATTCTTTTTGTATTTTTATATTTTTAGGAAAGCAAGTAAAAATCTCGGGTTTTGAAGGAGTAGGCGGAATTAGTTGCTAGTCAACTAACCCAAATAACTACAATTGCAAATAAATTAAAATAACAAGAAAATAAATGTTGTGAAAACTATATGGAGAGAAGTGTGTTTACTTAGATTTCCTTACTCCCTAACTATCTTTTACCGATTGATTAATGTGTATTAATTGCGTGGATGACGGACTGTATTCCTTAATACCAGTCGTGGGGGTGTGTACGGACTTCCCCAACTCTATAAGCTCCTACTTCACTCCTATGTCGAGCCGGCTAAGAAGCTCCTAATATGGGATCACTAGAATTCGCTCATGCATTAAATACAATCAAATAACCTTAGTATACCTTGGTTCATGTTTCTTAAGACGTTCAAGCATGTTACCAATTGGAAGTCTGCCAGTTTTCTTAAGCCTAACATCGATAAATATTCATCCAATACAATCAATAACACACCATTCAATCAATAATCAATAGTTAGGTTTCATTAGATCTAAGAAAACACAAAGAAAACCTAGCCTAGCATGTTAAACAAAAGATAAGAACAAGATAGAATCAAACAACACATAGACATATTGAATGATTAATTGATTACTTATCTCTTGGCAACTTTCCCAATAGAAACCATGAGGTCACACTATGCGCAGTTAATCTTAGAAAGTAGATAAGAACAAGACTATAATCAGAACAAACACAAACAGGATAAAGACCAAGCGATATTGATATTGATACTATGAAGTTAACTAATCTCAATGTAACATGGAAAGATGACTCTAATTTAGAGTGACTGGAAAACCTTGAAAAAGCGGCAAAATTCGTCTAAGTGATTGCATCTCCCTAAATTACTATAAGTTTCGCATCACCCACACAACCTAAAAATATATTGAGGGAGCTATTCCTTATCCGTCATCGACATATAGGAGGAGTTAGACAGGATTACGGAGCGAGCTCTACACACGATTGTAGCTGTTTAGACGCCGACATCCGGTCAGCCACACACCCCCTCCTATGCGAGGCCTTCTGACTGCCGTCGCCCCATATATTACAGATCCATTCTGGCTTACCGTCAGAATCCATCTGCGAACGGCTTAATACACAGCTTATCTAAATCCTATGCTAGTCGCAGAGTAAGGTAAACATAGTCTATCAGAGCTTTTGACACTGTGTCGAAATGTCTACTATTAACAACCCAAAATAAAACGTGGACACAAAACATAGCCCTTCCTCTCTTTCCAATACTTTCCTCTCCAAATGATACCTAATAAGTTGTATCAAAAACAAGAATACATATTTTAGGTATAGATTTATTGAGATTCTATAATATTGCAAATCATGATGTTTTATTATTGAGGATATTTATGAATAGCCACCCAACTATATATGACATTCCGCCGGTTAACCTCTTTCATCGCCACCTCCAAAAGATATCACTCTTTTACCACTTGAATGCTGTACTCTAAACATGTACCCAATAACAAAAATATAGCGCTCAATATATAAGCAATCTTCCCATCTCACCATTAGAACTTACAGTTAGGGCGGTCATATATTAGAGCAGTAAGCTCTATTACTATTTAAAATTTACGCATCAACAAACACAGATCCAACGTATACATTCCACCCCTTAGAGCCAAATGGATGCAACTCCTACCATAGTAATAGTCGACCCGAAGACTTTAACCACAAACCTTATTGCAACCCTCACAAGTAAGTCTGATTCGTCATGTTACACATGCCTGAGCTGCACGGTCGTACTAGCATAGGCTTCATTCTCAAGATCTAGTGAGAGAAAGTATTATCTCTCCATATAAATGTGCAAAGCATGAACAATTATCCTCTCACAGCGTCTGCGTCAATAGCAATATCATCTCAGCGCGCCATAGCTTATTTGGGTAACGGGGATCGATGTAAAACTCTATCTGATCTCTATTGCATCCTGTTAGGTGTGCTGAACCAGCCGCCTAAGTATTGTATTGGAGGCATATCATTGAGACAAGAAAGACTTTTACACTAAAAATGAAATAATATAATGATCAGTAATCCAAAGCCATAAAATTTCACATACTTGCCGCTCACAACCGATGTTGTAGACTTCAAGGATGTTAGAGGATAGGCAGATGAAAAAAATTCTCCAAGTGGTCCTTGATATTAATATAGAATCATTTTTATACTTATCTTGCCCGGCTCGCAACCGAGGTGTCGAGTTAAATGTAACTTGAATTATAGTTATTACACAATGTGAATGAGAACTATGCTTGCTAAGCCAAGAACATAGAGCTTAAAACTAGTGAACGCTAATCAAAATAAACCAGTCTATTATAAAAAAACATAAAGCTACAACAAGATATCGAGAACCTCGCGGAAGTGGGTGAGGCGCGTATGTGGTCCATTTCTAACTTTAACATGTTTCTCTCTTTTTTTCTCATCGTGTGTCTCTATTACTATTGGAATGATCTGAATTTACATTATAAAGATACCCTACACACTACTTACTCGTGCTTAAACACATCACAAGAACACTATGAACGTCTAATTCATTCGAATAGCCTCTGAACGCTCCCTCTCGAGAGTTACACATGGATGAACTTTTACATTATTTAGACAAAAATACTAATCAGCAGTCTACAATGACCACCCATCATATTAGATATCATTTATATACGGTCGAAATCTATCTTGAAAGTTACTATTAATATCAGAAACTGAGAGTTAGCACATGAAAAGGAAGTTATGAAAAAAAATTTCCTATTTTCACCCAAATATATAACATATCCAAATAGACTGAGTACCAATAGGTGAAACCCATGAGAATCAGTTCCGAAATCGGGCCCTAAAAAACCTTAACACAAATTAATACAACTTACGCGAATGTATGGTAGACAGGGGATTGGCATCCATTAGCAACCATCGTATAGTATCAAAATAGACTAATATGTAAACTAGTTAGTTTAGCGCTTAGCTTTATACAGAGTTGTTCACATAATCGCCACCTAAAGGTGAGCGTCAAGAACAAACGTAGCTAAGCGATTGGGTGTACATTAAGTGGTAACAAATTCTCCTTAAAGGTTAAATAGCTTAAAGGTAGAAACGAAAAGGATAGGCTCTGGAGGGTGTACTAGGGTATGTGTACCAAAGATGGGTACTACAACGCAATAGGTGTGGGAGAATTACTTGGACCCAATGAAGTCAATGTTAATTATAAATACAGGTGTAAAACCAAATGGGTTAATCCTATGGCCCTATCATGAGTAAATCTAACTACACAAATCTAGTCTCACTTGTGGATTTTGGATGGTCCTACGGCAAGTTCTAGAATCTAAGGTGCTACCGGTACTCACACATAGCATAATGCTTTNNNNGCCAGTTTTCTTAAGCCTAACATCGATAAATATTCATCCAATACAATCAATAACACACCATTCAATCAATAATCAATAGTTAGGTTTCATTAGATCTAAGAAAACACAAAGAAAACCTAGCCTAGCATGTTAAACAAAAGATAAGAACAAGATAGAATCAAACAACACATAGACATATTGAATGATTAATTGATTACTTATCTTCAATGTAACATGGAAGATCTCAAGGTGAAAAACCTTGAAAAAGCTGCTAAAATTCGTCTAGGGTTTCTCCCTAAAAAGTTCCACACTAATGACTAAAAATTATGAGAATATATATAGGAAAACAGATCTGACGGCGTCACGTTGTAGCTTTGACGCCGTCACCTCGCCATGATTAGGGTTTCTTGATGGCCTTCTTGACGCCGTCCCCCTTTAATCCATTCTGGCTTATCAAGACTTGACGGCGGCACATCCAAGCTTGACGCCGTCAAGGGTACTATTCTAGCAGACTTTTGCACTTTGTCGAATTCTTCACTTTTATGCACCAAAAACGTCCAAAATGCTTCCTTTTCCAGAATTTCTCTCCAAAGTACCTAAAATGACAAAAGAAACGATTTAGGGGAATATTTGATCAAATAAATACGATTTAGTGCTTAAATGACCCCCAAAAAGCGGTACACTTTTCGCCTTATCAAATACCCTTACACTTGAGATTTGCTTGTCCTCAAGCAAATGCGCTTTTATTCTAATCATAATACAAGTTAGGGGTCATTTAACACTAATATAAAAGTAATCACAACAAATAATCATTCCACTTTAATCATAATAAGCACGGAGATTACACACTAGCACCTCACAAGTAGTGTTTAGATACTCACATCTCTCTGGTGTCATAGAATTATATCTCATAAATGAAAATGAACAATATCTCTCACTACCTGTCATAGCAAATAGATTACCATAGGCTTGGGAAAGGATCGAAAACCTTCTCCACTAGGCGTAAGCACCTAAGATAAACTATCAAAGAAGGCTTTACAAAAAGGGTTATAATGAGGTGTAGGGATATAATAAACACGGTTTTGTTGGATAAGGGATATTTTACTGGTGGCGAGTTAAAGATCTTGATTAATCACATGTACAATATGGCGTTGCTAAGCCAAGACTAGACTCGACTAAAGCTAATCAAAAACTAATAAAAACATAAAATAAACAAAGAAAGAAACGGGATGGTAGTCCGTATGTTTTTCTACTTTTCTTTTTCTCATTTTTTTGTATTTTTCTTGATTTTTTGATTTTTTGATTTTTTTTTTAATTTTTTTTATACACTCTTTCCCTACCATCCAAAATAATACATCATAGGGGCCTCGGTTCTCCCCTTACACTTGAACTTTTACATACTTTACAAATAACTAGTCTAATGACTCGAATTAAGATAATCGAAACACTTGGAGTACTTTTAAAATATTTAGCACATATGGGGGTAATAATGTTGTTCTTCCCCATTACTCCATTACACTAGTACTTTACCCATGAGTCCCAATCGTCCCAAAACAATATGTACAAGGATATGACTCGACTTAGCAACCATGTAATCAATTAGATAATTAACTAAGGGTTTAAACAAATGTTGTCACAATAATGCACTAAAGGTGAGTGCATACAAGGTAGGCTAAGGCGATTTGGGTGTACATTTAAGTGGGGTGTAACAAATTCTTCCTTTAAGTAAAATGCTTAAAGTTAGAAACGAAAAGGATAGGCTCTGGAGGGTGTACTAGGGGTATCGTGTACCAAAAATGGGTACAACGCAAGGGTGTGGGAGAATTACTTGACCAATGTAGTCAAAGTAATTATAACAAAAACACAGGTGTAAAACAATGGGTTAATCCTAATGCCTCTTATCATGTAGTAAATCTAACTACACGAATGTAGTCTCACTTGTGGATTCGGGATGGTCCTATCGCAAGTTCTAGAATCTAAGTGCTACCGGTACACACATCATAGCATAAATGCTTTTCCTACCAATTCTAGGGGCGAACCTCACATATTTGGGGTGGAAAATTTTTTAGTGGTACGGTTTTGTGCTAGTCATATAACTCCTATCCATGAGACGCTCATTAAGACCAAAGTTTCACTCCTAAATGTTGTAAAAAATTTTAAATTTGGCACTAAAATTACCCTAACAGGTATTTCTCTCAGTTTTATTACACATCTACCATTAAACAAACAAAAATCAAGCGTAATTGCATTCTCTAAGGTATCGTAATTTACCCCCCTTACACTTAAGATGAACATTGTCCCCAATGTTCAAATAACAAGATGTAAAAGTAAATAAGGTAAAGAATGAAATCAAATACTCCCCTGATTCGCTCGGTGGATAAAGTGGTAACATGGTTAGATCTTCTTCCAAGAAAATGAATGCTCAAAGCTTCCCTTCCGAAATATAAATCATCTTCTTGTCCAAAATAACTTGTTAAACCTGAGAAAACAAACACGAAAACCTGCATAACATCGGCCGGATAAATCTGTATAGGGATATAATGCTTGTGGAATGAATATTTTGCAGATTCCTGGAGTTTATAAGTTAGAGATTTATAAAGCATTTTATGATTCCGGAGGAAAAACAAAAGTTTCAAAAATTCCAGAAAACAGTGCCTGACACCGTCAGACTAGGGCCTGACGCCGTCAGAAGTGATCTGACAGATTTTTCATGTTAAGTTTCCGAAAAATTTCTGGAAAAACTCAATTCTTAATTCCTGGAAATCCTGCAAAATATCATTTTGACTCGATACAAGCATTTGACTCAAACAATTACTAATATGTATGTCAATTTAATATTGTTATGATTCATGTTTATTTGTTCTTATAAACCGATTTGGATTTTCCTTACACGTATCTTTTGCAAAATACCTTTATATGTAGTTAAGACGAAGTTAAAAACAAAATAAAGCATTTTTACGATTTACGTTTGAAACATGAATTAATAACAATAAAAATAAAACATACATATGGAAACAAATAAATTCAAATAAACAAACACACAAAACAAATAAAGCTTGGGCTGCCTCCCAAGAAGCGCTTGTTTTTGTTCGAGTCACGAGCCTGACTCTACCCTTATTTAATGGAAATAGGGGAGGTTTTCCCTACACTTAGGATTAAGTGCGGGTGATAGTAGCGATACACACCATCTCGGTGGAAGTATGCCTCGTGAGGAAAGAGTGGTGGATGGATTATATACTCAAAGGGGTATGCTCCTTTCATCATAACCTTACCTAGTTCACTTTGGTCAACAGGTGAATTAAAGTTTTCTCCTAAAAAGGGATCTTCTTCTATTAACTTCGAGAGACTCCTAGTTGGGAATCCATCTTGACTTAATAAACCCGGTTTAAACCCATAATGTTTCTTATGATCAATCATGAATGGGTGATGTAAGTATGTAAGGTCATGGTTCACTCCTATATTAGCTTCCACTCCACATGGTTTAGAGTCTACTACCTTCATCTTAACATTACCCGGACTACATGGTTTGATACGTGGATCGGGACCTTTTTTAATTCCTAAATTCACATCTAAAGATGGAAGATTAGGTAACGGTTTTGGTTGAGGCTCCGGTTCATCAAAACTAGGAAATCCCCTAGAACTAAGAGTAAGGTTGTGATCACTATAAGCATTCAAACCTATATCCTCTGGTTGTGTTTGGTTCAAAGGTTCTACCTCTATCGGGATTCCTAAAGTCTCATCTACTTCTTCCGGGTAAGTCACGGGCGGTGTGTGTGCCTCAGATGATGGCAGGACTTGTGAGGTACTTAGCGGGCTTATGTTACTAACCTCTTCATTCCTTGTGTCAAGATCACCTATATCCTCATCATAGGTTTTAGTAGAGACTAACCCTAACATTTTCCCAAGTATCTCAAGTGCTTCCTTAGGCATCTCAACTTCTATGTCCGAATCAAAAGGATCATCCTCAATATTCTGACTACTATATTCAAATTGCCTAAAGGATTCATCATGTGTTTCTTGAGATTCAACGTCATCGATCATAAAACCTAGGTCTTTTTGATCAATGTGATCATGTTCGGCTAAATCCACCATCACATCAATGTCACCTATGTGTTCATCTTGTATTATGGTAGGGCCTAACCATGACATGCACTTAAGTGGCTCAACTCTATCCATCTCAGAATCTTGGTTTGATTCTAAGTTCATGTTCTTAGAAACTAGGTCATCTTGCTCATACAAATCCATCAATTCGTCGTACTTATGGGCCATGGTTAGGGAGCTTTCCTCAAAATTCATCCAACGGGTCTCACTAAAAGGAATTAATCCTGATAATGATCGTCTAATAGAAATCACACATGCATAGAATTCATCAAACCCATCTAACTTTACCCCCAAATCTTCATGGATGTCACTAAGATTTCGCAAAAATTCATGGTAGGAAGCAAATCTATTGGTGAAATATAATTGTTCCTTTATTGTCAAAGATCTAAATGGAATTTCATCCGCCATAGTGACAAATGAAAAATGGTTTTACAAACAAAGGGCACAAAGAAAAAGATAGACTACAAGAAAGCTAGTAAAAATAAAATAAAAATCTTACTAGATAGGAATCTAATGAGTAGACCTAATAAAATAAAAATTCAACCTAAACAATAACTATTCCCCGGCAGCGGCGCCAAAAACTTTGATGCGCGGGATTGCAAACACGCACTAGGGTTTTACTTCTCAAGGGATCTTGAGAAGCTTGCAATCCCACCAGGCAGTGTACCTGACCGATGTAGTATAGTGTAGTGGCAAGTACCGGGGGATTGATCATTCTCTAGGGGAATAGTGTCGTTAGGATTGAAAAACTACTCTAATAGGTGTAAGGGTGAGGGAAGATTCTTTTTGTATTTTTATATTTTTAGGAAAGCAAGTAAAAATCTCGGGTTTTGAAGGAGTAGGCAGAATTAGTTGCTAGTCAACTAACCCAAATAACTACAATTGCAAATAAATTAAAATAACAAGAAAATAAATGTTGTGAAAACTATATGGAGAGAAGTGTGTTTACTTAGATTTCCTTACTCCCTAACTATCTTTTACCG
>LBNU01014252.1:0-19964 GCA_014162995.1 Artemisia annua | reverse complement strand
TAAGGGTGAGGGAAGATTCTTTTTGTATTTTTATATTTTTAGGAAAGCAAGTAAAAATCTCGGGTTTTGAAGGAGTAGGCAGAATTAGTTGCTAGTCAACTAACCCAAATAACTACAATTGCAAATAAATTAAAATAACAAGAAAATAAATGTTGTGAAAACTATATGGAGAGAAGTGTGTTTACTTAGATTTTCTTACTCCCTAACTATCTTTTACCGATTGATTAGTGTGTATTAATTGCGTGGATGACGGATTGTATTCCTTAATACCAGTCGTGGGGGTGTGTACGGACTTCCCCAACTCTATAAGCTCCTACTTCACTCCTATGTCGAGCCGGCTAAGAAGCTCCTAACATGGGATCATGGTATGTGCTTAAACACATACCTTTTCTTTACCAAATTAAGACCCAAAAGACCAAAAACCCGCTAATAAATGCCAAGTATATGTGTTTTTGTGTTTTTATACATGCAGGTAATAAAATATGAGAAAACAACAAAAACCGAGACAAAATCACGAAAAACGAGCACGAGAATGGAAAAGAGAAAATATTTATAGCCGGGAAATAATCTGAGCTCAAAATGTCAAAAGAAGTCCCTAGAAGTTCATAAAATATCAAGAAGAGTCCCTGAGCAGAATTTTGAATATATTACAAGAATGGTCCTTGGAGTTCAAGAAGTTGTCAATAATAGTCTCTGAGCTAATAAAAGGAAGAAATGACAACTTTGGTCCTTCTAGATATAAAAAATTATCACAATTAGCCCTTGGAAAAATACTATGAAGATTTGGCAGCTTTGGTCCCTAAGAAATCTAAACTTACACTCTAAATCCCTTAACCTTTAAACCTTATAACTTAAATCCTATAACTCTATATTAATAAACCCAACCCATTAAATCCTAAACCCACTTAACCCATTACACCCTAAATAACCCTGGCCCATAAACTCACCCTCAGCCCACCACACACCAAGCCCCAACCCAAAAATCAAATTATAATAAAAATTTTTNGGAGTTCAAGAAGTTGTCAATAATAGTCCCTGAGCTAATAAAAGGAAGAAATGACAACTTTGGTCCTTCTAGATATAAAAAATTATCACAATTAGCCCTTGGAAAAATACTATGAAGATTTGGCAGCTTTGGTCCCTAAGAAATCTAAACTTACACTCTAAATCCCTTAACCTTTAAACCTTATAACTTAAATCCTATAACTCTATATTAATAAACCCAACCCATTAAATCCTAAACCCACTTAACCCATTACACCCTAAATAACCCTGGCCCATAAACTCACCCTCAGCCCACCACACACCAAGCCCCAACCCAAAAATCAAATTATAATTAAAAATTTTACCCCGTTTCCCCTTTAACCCATCCTCCCCGTTTTACCCTGCAACACCCCATTTACCACCTTCAATTCTAGAACCTCGTACCACGTTTGATTCCTAGGATTCTAGACCCTGCCAACGTGTCAGAGCCTTCTAGACTATACCAACGTGGACGAATTGAGCAATTCTATTGGACCGAATGACCTAGAAGGGCAATCCATGGCTAAGGATCATCGAATTCAGGAACAATCTAGTGGGATTATGAATCAAAGTCGTTGGAATACTTCTGGGAGCTTCTTCATCCAGAGCCTTCTCTCAGTGGCTATAAATAGGACTCTTGTTCATGATTTGTAGTGTGTAGAATTTGAGTAATAGAATAGGTGTTAAGCTTTCTTAATTCTCTTGTAATCAGCTTTTGTACTCAGTTTTCAGTGTTTTAATAAAATTTAGTTTTCTTTAAAAAAAAAAAAAAGAGTTCTTTCTCTTTACTGCTTATTTCCATTACTGCTTATTTCCTTATTGCTTATTTACTATTAAGTTCTTTTAAATCCTTAGCTTAAATTAGTTAACCTTTACTACTTTTCTATATATATATATATATATATATATATATATATATACATATGTATATATATATATATACATATATATATATATATATATATATATATATATATATATATATATATATATATATATATATATATATATATATATATATATATATATATATATATATATATATATATATATATATATATATATATATATATATATATATATATATATATATATATATATATATATATATATATATATATATATATATATATATATATATATATATATATATATATATATATATATATATATATATATATATATATATATATATATATATATATATATATATATATATATATATATATATATATATATATATATATATATATATATATATATATATATATATATATATATATATATATATACATATATATATATATATATACATATATATATATATATACATAAGCTGAGATAAGCTCTTATATCTCTTTTTATAAGTTCATATAAGCAAACTTATGCTTAATGTGAACTTATCTCTACTGCTATAAGTTACATTTCCAATTGCATCCTATATCAAGTAAGTTCTCTTTGAGATTCCTGCATCCTTCTTTAATTTAGATTATTTAGTTGTAGTTTGTAGCTTAATTGTACTTCTTTCTGCTTGTTATAGTGGCTTTAGTATAAATGTTCAGCTCTTGTTTGCTTTAAGTTCAATAGTACATGCCCACTGCTCATAATAAGACTAGACTGCATCTTGGTGTTCTTACTGTTATTTCTTTGTTTTTATCAGTCATATAGGTTCAATTATAGACAACATAGTAGGTTTAAGCTTATTCTTGGTGGTTAGTAGCTTATTGCATCAAAAGTTAGTGTAAGTGAACATATAAAGGGGTGTTTGGTTCAGGATTAATTTCTGTATTGTTGAGGTTCTTTGGTGGTAACTTTAGCCTATACAGTCCCTATTAGATTAGTTTAAGTCATTCATAGCATAAAAACAGTAGGTCCTTTAGTAAAAAGTCAAAACTCTCTTAATTTTGCATATATACCTGCTTAAGTGTGATTCTGAATCTGTGACCCTTACACACTGTTAGAATTAAGTTATATCTAAGGTATTTTAATCACTAATTAGCTTAATATATTAATTAGGATCAGAATTAAGCAATAGAATTTCATCTTAGTCAACTTAGGATAGCAGTTAGAAAAGTCAAAGTAGTATAAAACTATTTTCATAAGGTCTGTTCTTGAGGTTATTTAGTGCATATTAAGTTGTGATTAGGGCTTATAATTGCATTTGGGGATAGATTAGCTAGCCTAGTTTACATTTCATCCATAATTAGTCATTTCTAAACGCAATTAATAGGTTAAATTGGATCTTGCATACTGTCCCAACTCTGTGCACTTAGTAGATCAGTTGCTACAGTAGTGTAATATAGGGCTTAATTAGAGTTCAATTAGGGTTAAAAAATTAGGGATTTTGTGTTTTCTGAGTAGTATCCTAGGTGTTTTACATTTTGCCCCCCTTAGGTTGCACTTTTTGACTTATTAGGTGCTTAAAATTAAGCTGTAAAGTAGGGTGTTTAGGCTGCTGTGCATGCATACTGTCATAACAGCTTATTAGCTTATCAGTGGTGTTTATTTGTGCTTTTCTTGATCCTTTAAGCTCATTTAAGTTCCCTAAGTCTGTCTTACAAGTTTGGTCTTAATTGCTTCTCAAGTGCTTAAAATTTGCTTATTTCCTAAAATGCTTATTGAAACAAACTGCTTATTCAGACCTTTAAACTTGCTTTTATTAATTTTCATAGGTTTCTTATCTTATTTTAGATTTTCCATAAAAAAATCAGAATTATCTAAGCTTATTTACTATTTATTTTATTTAATTTTAGTTTTTAATCACTTTTTAATTATTTTTAATTAATAATAATTAAAGAAAAACCCAAAAAAAAATAGTTTTCTGTGTTAAAATAGTTTTTAGTAGTTTTGTAATCTTAGGAAAATAAATTTCACTTTTCAAAGTTATTTTCTATTTATTTAGTATTTTTAATAATTAATAATAATTAATATTAGTTTTTAATTAATAATAAATATATAAAAAAAAGTACATTTTTAAGTTTTAAAATTAATTATAGAGTATTTTAGAATTTTCAAAATTATTTTTTTACTTTTTCTAAGTTACTTTTCATTTTTAGTTTTAATTAAGTAATCTAAATTAGTTTTTAAGTAATATTAAATAAATAAAAAGTAATAAAAAGTATTTTAAATATATAAAAAGTTTAAATTTACGTTTTAATCCCTTAGGAATTTAGAATTTGCATTTAGGATTTAGGATTTCCCTAGTTGACTTAGTTTTTCCCGAGAATAGCTCGGGAATTTAGGATACGATCCCGTTTTCCGTTTAGGTTTTTATTTCCGTGTTTTACGTGTTTTTCCGTGCTTTCCGTGTTTATTTGTTTTTACGTGCTTTTATTTGTAGAAATTTAGGGTTCCCTTAGCCTGCACGATTCATTTCACGAATCACAAACACGAATCAACGAACCAAGTTTCAGCGTTCGTTGGGACTACGACCCGGGGATACATATTTACCGGTGCTATCCTCGGACGATATTTTGGTAGTATACATATACTATACACCAGATCACTAGAATTCGCTCATGCATTAAATACAATTAAATAACCTTAGTATACCTTGGTTCATGTTTCTTAAGACGTTCAAGCATGTTACCGATTGGAAGTCTGCCAGTTTTCTTAAGCCTAACATCGATAAACATTCATCCAATACAATCAATAACACACCATTCAATCAATAATCAATAGTTAGGTTTTATTAGATCTAAGCAAACACAAAGAAAACTTAGCCTAGCATGTTAAACAATAGATAAGAACAAGATAGAAGCAAACAACACACAGACATATTGAATGATTAATTGATTACTTATCTTCAATGTAACATGGAAGATTTCAAGGTGAAAAACCTTGAAAAAGCTGCTAAAATTCGTCTAGGGTTTCTCCCTAAAAAGTTCCACACTAATGACTAAAAATTATGAGAATATATATAGGAAAACAGATCTGACGGCATCACGTTGTAGCTTTGACGCCGTCACCTCGCCGTGATTAGGGTTTCTTGATGGCCTTCTTGACGCTGTCCCCCTTTAATCCATTCTGGCTTATCAAGACTTGACGGCGTCATATCCAAGCTTGACGCCGTCAAGGGTACTATTCTAGCAGACTTTAGCACTTTGTCGAATTCTTCACTTTTATGCTCCAAAAATGTCCAAAATGCTTCCTTTTCCAGAATTTCTCTCCAAAGTACCTAAAATGACAAAAGGAACGATTTAGGGCAATATTTGATCAAATAAATACGATTTAGGGCTTAAATGACCGCCGAAAAGCGGTACACTTTTCGCCTTATCACACCGTAACACTGGCAGTACCTTGATGTGTACCCAACTCTCATAAGCAAGGATCCTTTCGACAAGAACCAAAAACCAAGTTTCGCCAAAACCTNCCAAAATGCTTCCTTTTCCAGAATTTCTCTCCAAAGTACCTAAAATGACAAAAGGAACGATTTAGGGCAATATTTGATCAAATAAATACGATTTAGGGCTTAAATGACCGCCGAAAAGCGGTACACTTTTCGCCTTATCACACCGTAACACTGGCAGTACCTTGATGTGTACCCAACTCTCATAAGCAAGGATCCTTTCGACAAGAACCAAAAACCAAGTTTCGCCAAAACCTAATATCTTTAATTATTTTTAGCATATAATTTTGGGTGAAACAATTTTCTGGGAGCAAAAAGCCATAAGTACCTTCGATGAGCTCTAAAGAGAACCAACTACTCCATGCTTAGCATCTAACTTCTAAATAAACTCTATCATTTCTCGTTCTTCGCAAATTTAAAATCTCAAATAATGAGATCCGCGAATGCTTAGCCAAATGAGTTAAGGGAACAAGCTAGGGCTCAACACGCCCGGTCAAGTCAAAATTTCTATTCCTACTCTACCCAGCGGAAAGTCAAACAAAGTGTCAAAACTTATTATATTTTTGCAAAAATTTTCAAATTTTTTCATTTTTTTGTACCTTTTTGATGAATTTTTTCAATTTTTTGGATTTTTCGAGAAAAACGGGGTTGCATGAGTAAACGGCACATGAAAGGTGCAAGTCAAATCAAATCGAAGATACCCCCCAGACTAAAGTTAAACATTGTCCTCAATGTTTCAAAGGTGAGGGTCATCCTGCGTTGTATCTAAGGCTGTTTATTAATTATGCCAAAAGATAACGTCAGTCAATAAGATTAAGGATATCGGATTTCTTGAACAATGAAGAATGAGACTCGAGTGGAGTAAGGACAAAACACGAGCACGAGAGCCTTCATGCTTCAGGGAAAAATACCTGAACAAACACAACAACCAAACACAAGATGCAGAAGAGGTTGCCCCTTTCTCGTCACTTAGTAGAAAATAGGAAGAAGACAGAGACATGGGTTGTCACCCACGTGATTGCTAATGTTTTTGTTCACCGAGTCACTAGCTTGACTCGATCCCCGAATTCATTGGTTCATGGGGAAAGTTTGGAGATCCGGGACAACCATGGGTGGTATGTCCCCTCCAAAGTAGTGCTTCAACTTGTGACCATTCACCTTAAAGTTGGGACCATCAGGTTGAGATAACTCAACGGTTCCATAAGGGAATACTTGGTGACAGTGAAAGGTCCAGACCAACGGGCTTTTAGTTTGCCCGAGAAAATTTTCAATCTAGAATTGAAAAGAAGGACTTGATCACCAACGTTGAAAACGCGGTTCTTGATCTTGGAGTCATGAATCTTCTTTGTCTTTTCCTTGTAGATCAAAGAGTTCTCGTATGCCTGATCATGAAGTTCATTTAATTCATTGAGTTAAACCTTACGGTGATCACCCGCTGTCTGAAGGTCAAAGTTGGCATGTTTCAAGGCCCAGTAGGCTTTGTACTCAACCTCAATCGGTAGATGACACGCCTTTCCGTATACAAGCTTGTAAGGAGTACACCCGATGGGTGTTTTGTATGCAGTACGGAAGGCCCAGAGTGCATCATCTAGTTTATCCGACCAAGAGGCACGATTTTCACCTATGGTCCTCTCAAGAATCCTTTTAATACCATGGTTGGAAACTTCCACTTGCCCACTTGTTTGGGGGTGATACGCGGTGGAAAGACGGTGAGTGACACCGTACTTAAGCATGACTTTTGCGAATTGATCATTGCAAAAGTGTGTACCACGATCACTAATGATGGTACGTGGAGTTCCAAACCTAGCAAAAAGAGACTTTAAGAATTTTACAACTACTCGGCCGTCGTTGATGGGTAAAGCTTTCGCTTCGACCCATTTGGACAAGTAATCGATAGCTACGAGTATATACTTGTTACCTCGTGAAAATGGGAACGGGCCCATAAAGTCAATGCCCCAGACGTCAAAAATTTCACAGACTTGGATAGCATTTTGTGGCATCTCATCCTTCTTTGAAATATTCCCGTGACGCTGACAAGCGTCACAAGTTTTGACAAAGTCATGAGCATCTTTGTAGATTGTGGGCCAGTAGAAACCGTAGTCAAACACCTTTTTGGCGGTGTAGTTTGGGCTATTATGCCCCCCCCCCCCGTGGGTCCATCATGACAAGCTTTAAGAATATCCATGGCTTCTTGGCCATGAACACACCGCCGGATGACTTGATCCGCACAGATTTTGAATAAGTAGGGGTCGTCCTAGAAGTAATGTTTAACATCTTTGAAGAACTTATTCTTCTGTTGGGACGACATCCCTTTCACAACAAAGTTACCCGCATGGTAGTTTGCAATGTCGGCAAACCATGGGGTAGTAGAATCACCACGAGAACAGATCACATTGAGTGTTTCGAGAGGGAAGGTTTCATTTATTTCCTTTTTCTCGAGCACATCTTGGTGAAGGTTCTCTAATCTGGACAAATGATCAGCCGCTAGGTTCTCATCTCCTTTTTTTTTTATCACGGATGATGATATCAAATTCTTGCAGGAGGAGAACCCATCGGAGCAATCTCGGCTTTGCATCTTGTTTGGCAAAGAGATATTTCAGAGTCGAGTGATCCGTATACACTATGCATTTGGTCAATATTAAGTATGGCCGGAACTTCTCAAATGCATACGCCACGGCTAATAATTCTTTTTCCGTTGTGGTGTAATGAGTCTGAGCCTCAATCATAGTTTTACTTGCATAATGTATAGGCTGAAAGTGTTTTGTTTTTCGTTGCCCCAAGACTGCACCTATAGCAAAATCACTTGCATCGCACATGAGTTCAAAAGGTAGGTCCCAATCGGGGGCAACTAAGATGGGTGCTTCAGTCAACTTTTTCTTTAATGTTTGAAAAGCTTCGATGCACTCGGGAGAGAAAATGAAAGAGCATCTTTCTCAAGAAGATGAGTCATAGGCCGAGCTATTTTCGAGAAGTCCTGAATGAATCTCTGATAGAAACCGGCATGCCCAAGGAAACTCCTGACACCTTTGACAATGGTGGGATGAGGCAGCTTGGCAATAACATCAACTTTTGCTTTGTCGACCTCAATCCCATTTTTAGAAATCTTATGGCCGAGGACAATGCCCTCTTTGACCATAAAGTGACACTTCTCCCAATTTAGACAAAGATTAGTTTCTCTACACCGTTTAAGCATGTTTTCTAAATGGGAGAGACATGATTGGAAAGAATCCCCAATGACCGAGAAATCATCCATAAAGACCTCCATAGTTTTCCCGATCATGTCGTGGAATATGGCCATCATACACCTTTGGAACGTGCCTGGAGCATTACATAAGCCAAATGGAATACGTCGGTAGGCAAAAGTTCCGTAAGGGCATGTAAAGGTGGTCTTTTCTTGATCTTGTGGATCAATGGGAATCTGGAAGTAACCCGAGAAACCGTCGAGAAAACAATAGTACTCGTTTCCCGCTAATCTCTCGAGCATTTGGTCCATGAAGGGTAGAGGAAAATGGTCTTTACGGGTAGCGTCATTTAACTTTCGATAGTCAATGCACACTCGCCATCCCGTAACCAATTGAGTTGGAATCAACTCGTTTTCATCATTTGTGACCACAGTAATGCCAACCTTTTTAGGCACATAGTGAATGGGGCTCACCCAAGGACTATCAGAGATAGGGTAAATCAATCCGGCATCAAGAAGTTTGAGAACCTCTTGCTTGATAACCTCGTGAATTTTAGGATTAACCCTTCTTTGTTGTTGAACTGCTGGTTTATAGTCATCCTCCATTAAAATCTTGTGTGTACAAAATTCTGGGTTAATACACTTGATGTCGGAGAGTTTCCAAGCAATGGCTTGCTT
Source organism: Artemisia annua (assembly GCA_014162995.1). NCBI lineage: Eukaryota > Viridiplantae > Streptophyta > Magnoliopsida > Asterales > Asteraceae > Artemisia > Artemisia annua. The sequence continues at coordinate 10,734 of LBNU01014252.1, read as the reverse complement.
TTGTGACTTTAAAACCTTTATAAGAGCAGCCTTTTCCTCATCACTTAAGTCTTTTGCAATTATGACGGGTAATTTATCATCACCCTCCAAAAACGCGTATTCGAGATGAGGTGGTAAGTCCTTAAGTTCGACCTCAGGAAATTCATCAGTTCTCTCAACATATTTGATTTCCTCATTATGAAGTTTTTGTGGAAGAGCAGGAGGAGGAGAGGGATCTTCATTTAACAGCTTCTCAAGGAGAAGGATATCCCTTTCCGGGTCAATCTCTCGGTTATCAATTCCATCGGGAATCGAATCACTTTTGAGAAAGGACTCTATTCCCTCTAAGACGAAGTCACTTCCCTCAAACGGAGTGAGAGAAGGAGAAGAATTAGCGATTATAGGTTGAGAAGAGGGAGTGGGATTGCCACTCAGAGAATTATCGGTGAAACCAAGAATTTCTTGAGCATACTCTTCCGAAGCAACATCGATGAGATCGATTCTGTTAATTTCCACTGAGTCATAATTGGAAGAGTACCTCGAAGTTTGATCAAGGTTGAATGTGATGGCTTCATTACCAACACGTAGAGTGATTTCTTCGTCAAATACATTGATCAAAGCACGGCCCGTTCTTAGGAATCCCCTCCCTAAAATGAGAGGAACCCTCGGATCTGCATCGAAATCAACAATCATGAAATCCGCAGGAAAATGGAACTTTCCTACTTTCACTAACACATCCTCAGCAATGCCGAGAGGACGAGATATAGAACGATCTACAAGCTCGAGGGTCATGCAGGTAGGAGTGAGTTCAGGAAGAGAGAGTTTCTTCCAGACTGAGTGAGGCATCAGGTTGATGCTTGCCCCAAGATCGGCCAAGGCAAAACATTCAACCATCCCCGGGAAAATGCAAGGAATGAGAAATTTCCCGGGATCTCTCAGCTTTTCGGGAAGCTGTTTCAACAGAACCGCAGAGCAGTTTTCATTCAGCGGAGTCTTTGCCATCTCAAAAAGTTTTTCCTTGTTGCTTAACATGTTCTTGGTTGTTGATGCAAACTTGGGCATCAGAAGAATAGCATCTGCGAAACTTATATCAAAATGTAAATCTTGAAAAATTTGGATGAATTTTTCCATTTGATGATTCGCCTTTTCACGGAGCTTTTGATCGTTTAAACGTGAAGGATAAGGAATTGAAGGCTTAGGGTTGGGTTTTGGAATTTCAACGGGATTCTTTAGAGTTTCAAATACGACTTTTGGTTTGGCGGTCGGGACCGGGACAACTTGAGGATGGACGTCGTCAGTATCTCCGTTATTAGTAGGAGGTACCGTGTCCGTAGTGGCCTCAGGTTCACGTTCCGCTACCTTGGGAGGAAGAGAAGAAGAGGTAGAAGGAATCATGGGTCCATTATATGAAACTCCACTTCGGATGGTGATCACTTTGACATCGCCCCTCAGGTTAGTGATCGTGTTGCTAGGAAGTGTACCTGAGCCCGAGGGTCAATCATTTAAAGACTTCTTAAGTTCAGAGATCTGGCTGACCAACAACCGGTTTGTTTTCTCTTGTGATTTCATGAATTGTTTCAACAACTCATCGGAGGAAGATTGGGATTGAACAATGTTTTGATTTTGGTTAGGAAAGTTTTGAACACGGTTGTTTTGAAAATTTCCTTGATTTTGGTTGTTATTACCCTGAAAATTGTTTCCCTGATGAAAATTACCCTGATTAAAATTACCATGACCTTGATTTCTTTGAAAATTTTCTTGGTTTTGAAAACCCTGGTTTTGACCGGAATTGAAATTCCCTTGGTTTTGGAAACCTTGGTTCATTCTATTTTGGTTCTAATTTTGATTAAAATTTTGGTTCCGGTTTTGAGCATTTTGGTTTTGAGATTGATTGAAACCGGGAGGTCCAAGATAATTGTTGGAACGATAGCTTAAGAGATTACGGTCCCCCTGTGGTTGGTAAGAGTTACCCCCCGTATTGTAGGAACCTTGAGCAGCATATACGTTCTCATGAGTGAAGCCACCGATGGTTGGGTACTCAGTATATGGATGTGGACCACCACATGTTTCACAACTTTGACTGACAGCTCTAACTTGATGATTTTGATTCGTCTGGTGCATCCGTAGAATCGCAGTGGACAAATCTTCAAGCTTCTTGGTGAGAGCAGCTATTTAATTAGAGGCTGGAGTGATGGATTTACATGAATCATTCCTTTCAGCTGAGGAATCCCAAAAATTGTGATGGGCAGTCATGTTTTCAATAAGATCATAGCACTCTTCGGGGGTCCTTTTCATAAAGGTCCCACCAGCAGCAGCATTGATCGTGTCACGATGTCGAAGTGTCAAACCATTATAATCTACGATGGTGACAAGAAGCATGTTGTGATTAGGACAACGATCGATTGCAAGCTTATAGCGTTCCCATGCCTCAAATAAGGATTCGTCGGGAAGGTGTCTGAAGTTGCTAATATCGTTTCTCAATTTTGTTACCAAGGATGGTGGAAAATATTTTGCTAAAAATTTGGTAACCATTTTGATGCATGTTTTACCGACCAGGTTTTAATATTTATAATGTGTCTCGTCTACCTAAGGTCTACCTAATGCACTAACGGGCAGTGTACCCGGTCGTGTATGGTATAGCTAGTTGGTAAAGCCGAGGTCGTCCCATGAGCTAAGTGTGTGGAAATTATCTAAGTTTAGTGTCACGTGTAAAAGGGGTTTTATGATTTAAAAGATTAATTAACTAATGAAAGTAAATAACAAAGCAAGTAAATAAACGAAAGGAGATCAATAGAGAGAGATAGTGCTAACCTAATTACTACTCTTGTTAATATTGTGATTAGTTTTCTATAAATGCATCCTATCATATCGTCTGGGGGTTAAATTCATTTCGGATCAGAGGGTTAAATCACCTAGATCTATCTTACACCTTCTCCTATCCACGACTATTGTAAAGCTGTGGGTTCATCGGTCGAAGATGTAAGAGTCGTTAAGTGCCTCTACTAACATGGATAAGTCTAGTGGATGCGGCATGGTCAGATCTTACACCCCTCTAATTCCGTTAAGCGTATAGCATTGATAGGTGGTCCTAGGGTTGATTCGCACATGTATGGTGATATTGCTATCACCAAGTCACATCCCTATCGGCTTGCTTCCTAGGGTTAATTCCACAAGCCTCTAAGGAACAACCAATGCTAAACACTACGGGAACTAAAGTGTCCTAAGACTCGCCATGAAAGTATACAAACAATAGACAATAGATGCGTTGAAAACTAAATCACAACAATAACAATTTCATAACTAGGCTAACACCAAGAGGTGTTTAGCCACTCATGTTCATAATTGCAGTAAAATAAAGTTGAGTTAATATAAATCTAAACATGAATCGAATACAAGACAAAGGAATTGATAAACTTATGATTGATGTGTGAATCCTCCATTGGAAATGACTTCGATGAGGCTAGAACTTCGTTCCTCTTGCTCCCTGAGTTTCTCCCAACTTTTGTATGGTGAAAAGTGAATGAATAAACTCGGAATTAGGGCTGGTATTTATAGGCTCGACTTTGCTACGGCGTAGCTGATTTGAGTTGCTACGCCGTAGCCTTTGTAAATATGGACTACGTCGTAGCTTGATCAAGTGCTACGGGCGTAGTTTCTTCTTTAGATGCTTCTACGGCGTAGTTGCTAGGGTTACTACGCCGTAACTTCTTCCTTGGCCTCGTTAGTTCTTCTCTGCCTCAAATTGGGGACTACGCCGTAAGTGGAGAGTTGCTACTCCGTAGTTCCCTTTAGTGGACCTCTATGCCGTAGCCAAGGATTGGGCTACGCCGTAGTCTTCATAAACTCTTGCTACGGCGTAGGTGGATGAACTTCTACGCCGTAGCTTGTGCAGAATCCATAATTTCCACTTATTTGCTCTTAAGTCCTTCCATTTCCGCGCATGTTCGTTCTTTTACTTATCTTTACCCTGAAACCAAAATAGGAAGAAATAAGAGTATATATTCTTCATATGGATAGAAAAGATGAGCATTTTAGGGGGAAATTAACACTTAAATCATGGGTAAATTTGACGTCATCAAATATCCCCCCACTTGAACTTTACTTGCCCTCAAGTAGAACTTATTAGAATAATTTTCAAAAAGATATTCCCCAAGAAACTGGAGAATATGAATTTAAAAACTTCCTATGCTAGAATATATCAAAGCCGAACACCTCACAAAATTGGAACAAATACTCACATCTCTCTCCTAAGTGTTAATTTCGGGGTGTTCACTCAACGCACAGTCATAGAATGTATTCTATCATAGGCTTGGCAGTTACACAAATCTCTACCACTAGAGCTAAGGTCGAAACAATTTTTAAAGGCAATATTGGCTGAACACATATAAGGCTTGTGGGTGTAGTGTTGTTACTAACATACTACGGCAAAGGCGACAAAGGCAATGGTACATGACCGGAACGTCGGGCAAGACATCAATGACTGCTCAAATCCTTCACCTAAGCATGATTCACAACTAAAGGGTAGGATAAGACATGGGATGCACAATAATGGTGTAAAATGAAAAAGAAAGCAAATAGTCTTAGCCTATAACCGAGTTGCTACCACTTGCCGTTCATCCAAAGTCCAAGCTTCAAAACGCAAGAATTGGATCATGTGACAAGTGTGAGCCATTAGAGGACGTCATGATGGGCACCACACTTGGTCTTCATGTTGGCGATTAAGAACCAACAACTTCATTCTTCAAATATGACCGAAGTGGCCTCTTCGATACTAATTACTTCAAAGCTCATATTACGGTGCTATACAAGGTTGCACCAAAGATAACATATCTACATACGGAAATTCACATTTTTTTTCATAACTAATACAATAAATATATCCCCCCCACTTGAGATGAACAATACATGTACAATAGTGGGTTTTCTCATGATCTTCAATGATTTGTCTTCAATGTAGGTGTGATTCTTGAATCTCTTGACTTGAACCTCAAACTAGAATAAGTGGCAACTTCCCAACCATAAACTAAGACTACACGGTAGGCTAAGGTGTATAGGTATATCGAACCAGTAATATGGGTAAGAAACGAAAGGATAGGCTCAAAAGGGTGTATCTAGGGGTATCTTGCACTAAATGTGAGTGCAACAAAGGGTTTAACACGGGGGTCGAATAGTCAATGTGACTAATCGATAAACACACACATAAAGGTTATTTGGGTGATAATCCTAAAATATTGCCTTCTTAAAAATTTTCTTCCAAATGTATCAAGAAATCTCAATACACTACTCGTCTATGATTTCAAAATGATGTAAAAGCCAAGTTCTAAAATTTACAAACTCCCGGCACACTCATAATTTTGGTGGATTTGGGGTAAAACAGGGGAAACTGAAATAGGCTAAACCTCACCATGGTATTAAGGGTTAATGTGCTCGGCTAAGGTCTATTCTAGTTAGGTTCAGAAAAACATGTCAAAAGTTTTAAAGTAGGATAATTTTTCAAAATAAACTAGAAAAATGGGGCAATATAAAGTTCAAGNGTCTATGATTTCAAAATGATGTAAAAGCCAAGTTCTAAAATTTACAAACTCCCGGCACACTCATAATTTTGGTGGATTTGGGGTAAAACAGGGGAAACTGAAATAGGCTAAACCTCACCATGGTATTAAGGGTTAATGTGCTCGGCTAAGGTCTATTCTAGTTAGGTTCAGAAAAACATGTCAAAAGTTTTAAAGTAGGATAATTTTTCAAAATAAACTAGAAAAATGGGGCAATATAAAGTTCAAGTAAATAATTCTACTCCCGTCCCCCCACTTGAGTTGTACAAAGTCCCTTTTGTACATAAAATAAAAATAAAGAGGAAAAGTAGAATTAGTACGAGAACTTCCCTGAAATTCGCTCTTGAAAACGATAGAAGGATCATGTTGAAAAACGTGCCTTCGCTTCGCCTAATGAGCAAAATTCAATTCCCTGAAATCACACAGCTACCAAAAGCATAAAACCCTGAAAAGAAAAATAAAAAGAAAAACCTAACTCACTTTCGTAGGAATCACGGTTGCATTTAGCGTATGCAACAAGCCTTTTAAACCACTTTGTGTCCCAAGTGGACGAGTGAAGTCTCGTGAGGGTTTACAAGGAACACACCCACAAAGTTCATTTAAAAACTAATACAAGTTTAAGTAATGATTTGTAAAAATAAAAAGCTTTTAAGGTTCAAAAGGTAGCTACGACGTAGCTGAAATGGGTTGCTACGCCGTAGTTGCTAAATTTTTCCAGAATGAAGCCTGAGGGTTGCTACGGCGTAGTCATGGTAGGAGCTACGCCGTAGCAAAGTCCTGGGGAATTTTCCTTGGTGTCAAAATCCAAAAATTAGTTTCCCGACGCAAAGCTTTCTTCTAGTACCTGCAAATTATTAATACAAAGCATACCAAACCAACAAAATAAAGGAAAATAAAAGGAAAAGGATAATTCGGGTTGTCTCCCGAAAGAGCACTTTTGTTTATTATCGAGTCCTTAAGTTAGACTCACTGCCACACAATGTAGGTGTGAAATATAGATCTTTCGACAACCTTTGAACATCGTCACCATAGTAAATCTTTGCTCTATGCCCATTTACTTTGAAACGCTGGTCCTGGTCATCGATCACCTCAATAGTCCCATAAGGTAATACTTCAGTTACCGCGTATGGTCCGTACCATCTCTATCTAAGTTTTCCCGGAAACAACCGAAGTCTAGAATTGTAGATTAGGACTTTTTGTCCGATTTCAAACTCCTTTTCTTGTATACTAGCATCGTGCCACCTTTTTGTTCTGTCCTTGTAGGCTTTTGAGTGATCATAAGCTTCGTCCCTTAATTCAGCTAACCTATGTAACTGAATCAACCTGTTCTTCTTGATTTCTTCCGGATCAAAGTTGGTGTTTTTCAGTGCCCAGTAGGCTTTATGTTTCAATTCAACCGGTAGGTGACATGTTTTCCCATATACGATACGAAATGGTGTACATCCTAAAGGTGTTTTGTGAGCGGTGCGAAGTGCCCATAAGGCGTCATCGAGTTTGTCTGCCCAATCCTTACGGTTTTTATGAACAGATTTCTCAAGGACGCGCTTAATAGCGCGGTTAGTGTTTTCTGTTTGCCCACTAGTTTGAGGCTGGTAAGGTGTCCCCAAACGATGGATCACACCATACCTTTTAAAGATTTTTTTCCATTAGAGAGTTACAAAAGTGAGTACCTCGGTCGCTGATAAGGGACTTGGGAACTCCAAATCTAGAGAAAAGCCTTTTTAGAAACTTAACAACTGCCCTAGCGTCATTATTGGGCAGGGCTTCGACTTCTACCCATTTTGATACATAATCTACAGCCACCAGAATGTAGCATTTCTTCCCAGATGGGGTGAATGGTCCCATGAAGTCTATTCCCCAGACATCGAAAACCTCGCAAAATATAAGATTATTCAAAGGCATTTGATTCCGTGAAGAGATGTTACCTGCACGCTGACATGCGTCGCAATTCTTTATATATTNCAAATCTAGAGAAAAGCCTTTTTAGAAACTTAACAACTGCCCTAGCGTCATTATTGGGCAGGGCTTCGACTTCTACCCATTTTGATACATAATCTACAGCCACTAGAATGTAGCATTTCTTCCCAGATGGGGTGAATGGTCCCATGAAGTCTATTCCCCAGACATCGAAAACCTCGCAAAATATAAGATTATTCAAAGGCATTTGATTCCGTGAAGAGATGTTACCTGCACGCTGACATGCGTCGCAATTCTTTATATATTTGGCAGCATCCTTAAAAATGCTTCGCGAATAGAATCTTGCCTCGAATACTTTCCTCGCGGTTGTGTCAGCCCCCTGATGTCCCCCGGTTGGTCCCTTGTGACAATGATCCAGAATCTGGGTTATTTCTTCCCCAAATACACATCTCCTAATGATTCCATCTGCACATGATCTGAACAAATATGGATCATCCCAAAAGTAGTATTTCAGATCTGCGAAAAATTTCCTTCTCTGGTCGGGTGTAAGGTTTCCAGGCAGTATTCTTGTTGCGAGATAGTTTGCGAAGTCTGCATACCAAGGATCTGATTCGACTTCCCTTATTTGTACTGCCATTAAGTGCTCATCAGGAAATGACTCCCGGATGGTCCCATCTAATTCCTCAAGCTCCGGATTTTCCAGTCTAGACAGGTGATCAGCAGCTAAGTTTTCTACACCTTTTTTATCCATGATTTCAATCTTGAATTCTTGTAATAAAAGTACCCATCGTATCAATCGTGGTTTGGCATCCTGTTTACTAAACAAATACTTCAAAGCAGAGTGATCAGTGTAGACAACATTTTTTGACATAACGAGATAAGATCTAAATTTATCAAAAGCATAAACCACTGCTAAGAGTTCTTTCTCAGTGGTTGTATAATGTGCGTGGGCGTCATTTAAGGTTTTACTGGCATAGTAAACTGGTTTAAATTTCTTATCGACTCGTTGACCAAGAACGGCCCCCACGAAATAGTCACTTGCGTCGCACATTAGCTTGAAGTCATTGTTCTAATCGGGCGCAATGATAATTGGGACAGTGGTCAATTTATCTTTTAAAATATCAAAAGCTTGCTTACATTCATCATTAAAGTCGAATTTAGCTTCTTTTATTCGGAGTTGTGTTAAGGGTTTGGCTATTTTAGAAAAATCTTGGATAAATCTTCTATAAAATCCAGCATGACCTAGAAAACTTGTAATCCCTTTTAGATTAGTTGGGTATGGTAGCTTAGATATAACATCGATTTTGGCTTTGTCAACTTCAATCCCTGAATTAGAAATTTTATGCCCCAAAACAATCCCTTCCTTAACCATGAAATGACACTTCTCCCAATTAAGAACTAGGTTAGTCTCTTCACATCTAGCTAGAATACGGGATAGATTATATAAACAAGAGTTAAAAGAATTGCCAAACACTGAGAAATCGTCCATGAATACCTCCATGAAGTCCTGGCACATGTCTGAAAATATAGCTGTCATGCATCTCTGAAAAGTGGCAGGTGCGTTGCATAGACCAAATGGCATTCGTCTGTAGGCGAATGTTCCATAGGGACAAGTAAAGGTTGTCTTTTCTTGATCTTCTGGAGCTATAGGTATTTGGAAGTACCCTGAGAAACCGTCCATGAAACAATAGTATTCGTGTCCAGATAGTCTTTCCAACATTTGATCGATGAATGGAAGTGGGAAGTGGTCTTTCCGTGTAGCGTCATTCAACATCCGATAATCTAGGCAGACTCTCCATACGGTCACAGTCAGAGTTGGAATCAACTCGTCATTCTCGTTTGTCACAACAGTCATCCCTCATTTCTTAGGTACCACATGAATAGGGCTAACCCAAGCACTATTTGAGATTGGGTAGATTAGTCCAGCGTCCAGTAGCTTAATTATTTCCTCCTTCACAACATCTTGAACTTTAGGGTTTAACCTCCGCTGTGGCTGAACAACTGTTTTGAAATCGTCTTCCATTAGAATTTTATGAGAGCAGAATGATGGGCTAATTCCTTTGATGTCAGATACTTTCCAAGTGATTGCTCCTTTATGAATGCTTAGTTCACCGCAATAAGCTCATTTCCTTCTTTAGAAAGAATGTTGGATCGTTGATACTCTGACCAAACTATTATATAGCTTGTTAAGAGGTTAGTAGGCCTTGATACAATCCTAATCTAACTAACAATGAAACACTGAATACTCATTAAGTATGGCGGAATTACTTTAAAAAGCTAAGAGAAATTAACCAACTTTGATTATATATTAACACCTTAATCTTGCTTGTAAATGCAGACTATTACGATACTATAACTTCTCTAAATCGTATTCGTAAAACTCTCATTATCCTCTAATGCCAACCTAAGGACCTTTATAGGGACAAGGAAACGCTAGTCCGGGTTTACATAACTTGCAAGACTAGTATACAATCCCTAACTTATAGAATATTCTATGATTACATAATATTCTAATTCTAATAATATATTCAGTCTTTATCTCAAGCAGATACTTTGAGCTTTATCACGAGCAGTACTATTGATCAATAGCAGTACTTTGACTTTATACTTCAGCAGTACTGTGATCTTTTATACCCAACAATCCTCCCCTAACTTGAATTCCACCTTGTTTGATTTTCAGTTTTTTTGTATACAGCTTTATGCTTATGAAAGATGTCTTCTTTGAAATTACTGCGTTGGTTTTTCATCATCAGCATAAATACTGTGCAAATCTTTATCCAGCAACAAACTTTTATCTTTACAGCAACTTAAACGCTCTTCTTCTCAGCTACTCAGAACATTAGAGTACATGCAATCATATTCAGTTTATACTATTCTCCCATTCACGTTCCAGGTGTGTTAACTCTTGGAGAGGTGAATCATTGAAAATTAATGGATTTTTGATGTCTCTTTACCAAAGCCATTAACTCTGGAGTAGCCATGTTTAGGTTAAGTAACCATGGTAGCATTTGAGAATCCATCCATGATTTTTTTAGCAAATATCAGCTATCAACGGATTTGAGTAGTCTTTAACAAAAGCCGTTTGCTTATGGACTAGTTAGTTCTTAAACTGAACGCATGGGAACTAATTACCATATAATGGATTTTCCACAGCCCTTTACCCACAAGCCATTTTCTTGTGGGCTAAGTCAACTCTTCATTATTTCAGATATGGTGAGTTGAAACCATAACATTTTATAGTAATTGTAAACTAAAACCGGATTTGTTGGCCATCAGCAGCCGTACT
>LBNU01014251.1:8852-21582 GCA_014162995.1 Artemisia annua | reverse complement strand
ATCCATGGACAATAACTAATGCTCTGTAGACGTCGAAGTTGCGAATGAACTTTCATTATCTTTTGATAAACGAGTTGTTCATAATGGATATCCATTAAGAGCAAGACACGATTTTGGTTGAATAAGCGTGAGTACGCATGGTTTCGGAGCTACCCAAAAGCCGTTGTTTATGATTGAGCTAAGGTGCTTTAAGACTATCCGGATTGAGATGGGCCTTGGACTCAATAGATTCCACCCTGAGCAGTGTGGCGGTAGGTCTTGGAGCTGAAACCGTGAAGGTTGAGTTTGGAAGGTTACTAAGGCCAATAAAAGAAAGAAAAAGTGACAAAAGTATCCAGAAAAGAAAAGAAAAAGAAGAAAAAGAGAAAAGGACAAAGAAGAAGAAAGAATAGAGGATCGGATGTTTCAGATTCATGGATGATGTGCTTAAGTGTTAAGACTAAGTCTGCGCTCGCGGCGTGAGGTGCATGTTACATCCTAATCGGAGGCATGAGGTGGCCACGTGAATGTACTCCAAAAACTTATGTCTCTTTACTGAATGTATTCATCGCCAAAGTCTTTGTATATCCAATATCCTTAGATGTGGACCACATTTCTCTCTGCAAACCTTCTTAAGGAAAGACCCGAGAACTACCTTGAGCGTGATCCGAATTTGGTATCCTTTTATCGGACCTAAAATTCATGAAAACCGAGATGCTTATGAACGAATTGCATTTCTCTCAACAAAAATAAACATAACAAGATACAAAAATAGGATCCGGGAACGAGAGGTTAACCACACACAAGTAACTTCCAGAGTAGCTATTCGGCTATTTAACGACTAAGTAAACGGTGATTCATTTTGGACTTAGTTTGGGGATTGGAAAAAATCAAGGGACGATGAATTTCTTCCAATCGGCTCACTTCTATGAATCGTGTTCTTGGCTCCTATGATCTTAATCGTTTATCAAAGATAATGAAAGTCATTCGCACCGTCACAGAAGCATTGTTTTGTATATAATTATGTATTTAGTCGAAAAATGGAATACCGGGGCGTTTTAGGGAAATGAATGATTCGTGGTTTCTCTTGAACGTTTTGCTACTTTCAAAGCTGTAAAGAGAGGTGTGAAATTATTTATCTTCTAAGGCGTGACGTGAATTACATTGCGTGAAGGACACGCATACCTTAGTCCTGGGGGATTTTTGATATGTGCTAAATTACACATACTAATTTTACGCTTAGTTTAGTATAGAAAAGAACCGTAAAACTAATGCAAAACGCCAACATAATGTCTGTTTTTGTGTTGTGATCGTGGCAGGATGAATATCTCCAAAATGGACATGAAAATCAACCAAGAAGCCGCAATAGAGCACTAAGATTTGGAAAAGAGTCTAAAAGCCGAGTCAAAGAAGAGATTCTACCTCATGAGAAGCCCGTGACAGACGAATTATTTCTCAAAGCTCAAGAACGAGTTCACAGAGACCAGCTTATCAAGCTCATTGATGAATATAAGCATAACTTGTCTAATTCGAGCAAAGTGATCAACGTTTTACACTTATTGAAGATCTTTGAAGGGCCGTCAAACACATTCACCTCAAAGTACAAGGACTTATGTCGCGTTTTTAAAAAGTTAATTAGTTGTCGTATGTTAGTGTTATGCCTATGTATGTATGAATTAGAAGATCGAGGGGCCTAGATGTCAAAGTTGTAAAGAAGGGCAAGCCTTCCATGGCTCCCTTCAAATATCCCCCTCCCCTTCTCATTTTTCAAAAAAAGTAGTAAGTAGTTTTTAGCATAAATATGGAGTTAAAATTAGTTTTTAGCAATAATTCTAGAGAGGAAGTAGCTTATTGTAGTGCAAGAATTTATTTTATCAAGCTTTTTTTGAATTTCAAGTCTTCAAACCTTGCGTATTTATATTTAGCTATTTCATCTTTCTTTTTCATCTTATTCTCTTTCACTTCTATTTGATTCCATTATGAGCTCAAAATTGCAACCACCTTTGCATGAGACTCTGTTTTCGTGCCTTATTACCCATGGGTTGAGCTTAATTGGGTCTTGGTAGCTGGAAAGCTTTGTTACATGTTTTTAGGCTTATTTACAAGTTTCTTAATGCATCCTTTTTAGTGCTTAATCTTTATGTTGTGTCTTAAAATAGTTTTTTATTACAAGCCCTAGAAATATAAAAGTCTTATTTTGATAAATCAGATTAATTTAGCTTTTGTTGAGTATTTAGTTGGCTTAATATTGTCCAAATTAGTTTTTATAAAGTTTACTTAAAAAGTTTACCGAAAAAATTATGTTAGTAAGCTAATAGGGTTTAAGTAGCGGAGTTTCCGTTTAATAATATTATACGAGTATGGTTTTGCCTAATGATAGCGCGAGTTTGCCTATGGATTTCTAAAATAGCCTAGCCCCGAAGTTAAACAGGGGTTTTGCTGGCCTAGGCGAGTTTCTCCTTTTCTCTAAAGCGAGTTTGGATTGAGGTTCATAGCGAGTTTGGGTTTTCCCAGTCCATAGCGAGTTTTAGTTGGCTCATGCTTAGCGGTTTCGGATCATTAAATTCACTAGCGGTTTGCGTTACAAACTATGACGCATAGCGAGTTTGTTTTTCTTAGTGTACGCGGTTTGGGGGGTTACACATTTTTTTTACATATCGAGTTTCATTTGTATCTACATAGCGAGTTTCAGTTTTAACTTTGAGTTCTTAAACTTTTTAGAGTCTCTTTTCTTATTCTTTTAACAAGTCGAGTAAGATTTTGATTTCCTCCCCCATCGTTATCGAGTGGATTTGTTTGGTACTCACTAAACGAAACTCTTGGCCGAAATTTCTTTTAATCTCTTTACTTAAGTTTAGCTTTTCCAATTAAGTTTTCCGTGGTTTAAGTAAAATCAACAAAGCTTTTATAAACCAAATGTTCTAAACATAACTCACGACTTGAGTAACTCGATCGATTTTCCGACGTCGTTGGGACAACGATACCGTGGTTTAAGCTTCACCGCTTGGATATGACCGCATCAAATTATTATTATGTATTTGTTTTTTCCTTTGGCAATACGTCTAAATACATACAATATATTTTATGAAAATTAACATCTTTTATACAGTGAAACAGTAGTATGTAGAATTGTAATAACGGAAGTATTATAGAATACACAAACACTTGTTTTCATTAAGCAGTATAATTGTAATACTAGAAGTAGTTTTCATTTCGTAGTAGAATTTTAATACTAGAAGTATTATAGAATACATAAGCAGTAGTTTACATTAAGTTGTAGAATTGTAATACTAGAAGTACTATAGAATACACAAGCAGCAGTTTAACAAATATACAAATACTATTACACTGAACATTCCAAACAACCTTACTACTTCCTTCCTGACGTTGGATGAAGTATACTCTCGTACTTATGCAACAGTTTAGTAGCCATGTCATCGTATAAGAAGCATTTTTGTAGCTGTAGCTTACGAGGCTGAATCATCATATGAATGATATGTGTGTGATTGTTCAATACTGGATAATCCTTTTCCACCAACATGTAGATGGTTGATCCCCCAACGGTTAGAGCATGGACACCACACGACTGATATAAAATCCATTGGTTAACCTTCCCACTCTTTAGTATCATCCATTCAGGATCACCAACATATTGTTCAAACATAACCTTCAAGTTCCGGTACACTATCTTTTCAAACACATCTACTGGACTTTCATTTCCATATTTATTTTTGTACAAGTGCCATATATTCACCAAATCATCTCTTTCCATAAAGTCTAGCATCTGTGAGAACCTTACAAAACCATAGTATAAACCATTTGTTCTTTTAAACTCCCAATATCCAGAGCTTCCATCCTTCAACCTAAACGTGTAACCGATTATAGGGTGTTTAGCTGCTAGAGGTTTTGCATTCTCAACCTGTGGCTCTACTTGTGTAGACACCATTGTAAGAGACATCAGTCTTTCCCTTTCTTCTTGCGGTACCTCCTCCTCTTCTTTTCCTTCTTCATCTTCCAAAGATTCAGAACCTGATTTGGAATGAACCCCAATTTTCCTTTTCTTTATTGCAATTGTCTTTTGTCGACCTCTGCTTCTTTTAAGACCGGTAGTTTGAATTTCATTATCTACTTCCATCTTTCCGTCTGTTTCTTTCTCATCAATCTTAACCTTGTCAATAACTTTTGCAACCTCTGGCTGCACCGCTTTCTTAAACACTTTGCTCCAGTCCTCTGTTCCCATAGGTATGAATCTTTCAGTTTCTATTTTAGCCTGCTCATACATCTCAGATATTTGCATATCTGTAAAATTCTTTAACTGAACAAGTGTCCATCCTTTCATGTTCTTGAGATAATAGCATTGATAGTTTCTCTTTGCTTCGGTGTTGGCCCCATTAGCTTTTTCTTCTTTTTCCTCTCAGCCAGATATCGTTTTCTGCTTTCTTGTTTCAACCTCTTCAATTGTTGTTTTACTTGTTCAACAGTCATTACTTCATCGGGTTCTTCTTTTACAAGTCTGAACAGCTCCATATCAGCATCGCCATTTATCTTTTCCTCATCCCATGCATCCAATAATGCTTGTGTTTTAGCTTCATCCTCAGCATGCTTCTTCTTTAGTTGTGCAATCCTTATCCTTTCTTCCTCCTCGTCCTTTGCAACTAAATTTAATGCAATCTGCCTATCATACTCTACTTGTTCCTCTTTTGACTTAAGGTGATAAGTTAACAAATCATCTGAATAAGACTCAGGCTCAGGATCTTCAAACACTTTACCCTTTCCTCTATCTGTTGACATAATTGTTGGACCAGTCTTCTTGATTGGTTGAGTAGGCTCGTTGATCACTACACCTTTTACTGGTGCCTTTGGAAGTTGTGTTTGTGGTTGTGTTTCTTGGGTTGGTAATCCTCCATGTGGTTCTGATTGACTACATGGTGTTTCCTTGAGTTGAAGCATGACCTCAGCCATTGACTCATCATCATCAAAAACTTTAATACCATCTGCATTTGAATCAACTCTTGGCCCATATGTTGTTGAATTCGTATTAGAAGCAGGATCCAGGGCAGATTCAGCATCAGCATGTTCTGTAGTAGTACAGGTAGCAGCAGGTTCATTAACTACTTCTTCACTTGCTCCAGCTGCAGAAGCATTTTTTGTAGTAGTAGGTTCAGTAAATACTTCTGCAATTGCTAAAGTTTCAGTATTCACAACAACCCTAGAATTAACACCAGGTATACCTTGTTCTTCAGATGTAGGTTCATTAACTGCTTCTGAACTTGGTACATCACCAACTTCCTTAACAATAGTGTCATCAACATTAGCAGTATTCTGAACTTTAGCAGCAGGTTCAGTAACAATAGTATCTTCACCTGCATTATCATGAACAAAATGAGTATGTTCATTAAACAAACAATCAGCAAAGTTATTATCTTGTGTGACAGAAATAGAATCCTTACCAACATGATCAACAACAGAAGTACCATGTTCTTTAGCAGTAGGTACAGTAACTGCTTCTGGACTTGTTACATCACCAAGATCCATATCAACCATGTCATCTATAGTAGCATTATTCTGAACTATAGCAGCAGTTTCATTAACAATATTATCTTCAGCTGCATTATCTAGAACAAAATGCATATGTTCATTAACCAAACAATCAACAAAGTTATTATCTTTTGTGTCAGCAATATATCTCAGCAGTAGGCACAGTAACTGCTTCTGCACTAAGTACATCACCATGATCCTTAACAACCATATGATCAAAAGTAGCAGTATCCTGAAATTCAGTAGTTGGTTCATTACCAATAGTATCTTCACCTGCATACACATGAACAAAATGAGTGGTTTCATTAACTAATCAAGCAACAAAAAATATTATATTTTGTGTCACCAATATAATCCTTACCTACGGAAAATAGAATACCAACGGCCGCCGAAGCCACGTTAACCCCTGCTTTAACAACTTTATCACCAACATCTTTTCCTAATAGTTGAACTGATTGAGCCATAATATTTGTAGCATTCACCAACTCATCAGGGCCCAATTTCTTCAACATTTCCACATTCTCTTTGCTCATTTCTTCGATTACTGCTTCATTCCCTTGTTGATCTGCAACTACATAACTGTCTACGTTCTCACAACTATCAACATCCATGTCTATACCCATTTCATTACCAGATCTCTCAATAATACCTACAGTTCCCTCTATATCCATATTCTCATTACTCCCCTGTATGGGATCATCGTCACAGATTATTACATCATCAAAATCAGATGAGCGAATGCCTTGTCCCGTTCCAACCTTTTGTTTCCTTTTCAAGTTTTTGGTTGTTGACCCTTGTATCCCTTCTAACAGTTTTACTTTCTGATTCAATATTGTGATCTCCTTTGATTGGGACTCTATAACCTTGCCTTGATTAGCAGTAACATTTTGAAGTTCAATAACCTTAGTCTCCAAATTTTTACACTTTTCCGTCAATTCTTTTATCAATTCAACGTTGGCCTCATTACTACCACCTATGTTAACTGGTCCAACAGGTGGATCCCTGGAATTTTCATTTGTACTAGGATTACCCGTCAATTCGTGATTTTCATATATACCCTCATCACGTGGTGATGTGTAACCTTCCCCGACAGGTGAATCTGTTGGTAAAGATAACTCAGTAGCAGAGCGGGTCCGCTCATCTGACCCCCCCCCATGTATGAAGTACAAGCATCCGAGTTTTGGTTAATCCTACGTTTATTGGTTGTTTGTAAGTGTGATGATGAAGATTCCGAATCGGGTGTGTGACGGGAGTTTGTGGGAGTTCCTGATCGTTCTCTATGCTTTTGCACTAAATTTACCATATACGGTAACAAAGGTTTATCTTCACCAGTAAAATGTTTACCATTCTTAATGAGATAGGAGAACATTTTCTTTTTTAGTTTTGGTGCATCGTAAGTACCTCTGTGGTCTTTCGCATATGAATCTATCTGATTGTCTATAAATATTTGCACAAATCGTGGATAAAGATAGTGAGAACCAGATTCTTTAATACTAGTAATCATACCCTCTAAAATCATGTTCGAAAAATTAAAAGGCTTTCCTTTTGACAAACATATCATAGCAGACGCTATGGAACAACTAAACTCATGCCATCCAGTTGTCTTTGGACTTAAAGAATGTAATAGGGTGTGTACTAAAAATTTCCATTTAGATGGAAGAAGAGCTTTTTCAAATTTTAAACCTTCCTTTTTCTTAATATAACCCACATCTCTAAGACCTTCAAAGATGTCATCATCAGCAAGACACTTAATCTCTTCATCATCCGGTAGGAGAAGTGAATCTCGTATGATTGACTCAGAGACTAATATTTTGTGTCCATCTACCTTTGACTTAATATATTGTTCATCCTTATAGGTTTTGACTTTAGCGGTTATCCAAAACTGTTTAATTAAAGAAACATATATAGTAGGATTCACGGTTAATGCATACCTAATTGGGGTAGCATTCAAGAAATCAATCATGTCTGTGAAACCTTCAGTCCCCTTGGCATGCTCAAGAAATGCGACTTGATTGTGATTTTTAGCCCAAGTTCTTGACGTCATCATGAGTAGTTTTTGTGAAATTGGGGTTTTTTTATAATGATGAGAATAATTGTGTTAGGGTTTGATTATACTTCAATTATGAGCGCCCAAATCCATTAGTGAGATCCAATTAGGTTTTTTAACCATTAGGTGTGGAAGTTACATGACCGTCCCTTAACTTACAAACTTAGCAGTAGAACACAGGAGTAGAATTTTATGACTAGCAGTAGAATTGATTGGGCAGAAGTAGAATGTATATGAAGTGGTTGAAAACACCATATTCAGCAGTAGGATACAAAACCTTACCATTGTTGGCAACAATATATGTATATAAATGTATATATATATATGATTTTGTCTACTTTAGGTAACAATAATATATAGTCGGTATATGTACATTTTAAAAAATCAAAATGTCATTGTTAATCGCTTAAATTGGTTAAATTTCTAAACAACTTCTTTATCGATTATACTATAAAAAAATAAAAATATTAAAAATAATAATTAGTAAAAATAGTAACAATATTTATACGAAAAAAAAAACACAAACAATAATAATAATAACAGTCATGTTAATAATAACAATAAATTAATTAAATATATATAACGGAAATAATTTTGAAAAAAAATATTAAATGGCAACGAGTCTTTCAAAATTCGGTATTTATTATTCCGAATTCACATATCCACTCATGGGAAACATCCATCCTTGCTTGCATTAAATATAGGTCGTTTAGGTTTTTAAGCATTAGGCGCAACTTCGACTAGAAAGCATCCCGTTAATCTCTTCTCTTTGAAGCCCTCTATCGCTATGCTCCAACACTTATACCTATGCCCCAGCCTGTTCTACGTGAATCCACGTTGGAAGGACATCATACCAAAGTCATACAATTAGGACCTCGATATGGGTTTAATGAAATATCTTTTTGTTTATGTCATCTGAATATTATATCATTGCTTAATTACATCTTACATAATCCAAACTACAATTTTTTCATTAAATTAATAATTTAAAAAAGAATAAAAAAAACCAAAAAATAAAAAACAAAAAAAAAAATTAATGCAAGAAAATAAAAGAATAATTAATAATGACATTAAAAAGAATAAATAAAAAAAATAGATCGTAGATAACACAAAACGAGTCATAAGTTTATTCTTAATAAGGAGTACACATTACATAACAATTAAAAAAATAGTACACATAACTTAAAATATTTTTTTTAGCAAATCAAATATTAATTTGATTTACCAATCTATATTGGCTAATTTGACCATCATCGTAGTAATCTTCCTTATTCGCTTCACACAAGCCAAACGCCTCTCAACCAAAGAATCAATTTCTTTCATGTCTTCTTCGAGTTCTGCCTTTAGAAGTTCATAATACTCCTTAAACATACCAGTTGAACAACCAATAAACTGCAACTCCTTTAGAACATCACTCCTTTTCTTAAGATGAATATTCATTTCTCCAATCTTCTTGGATTATTCCTTTTCAGCAGCTCTTTTCATGTTTCTTTCCTTCTCGAACATAGAGTACAACAACTTTGGCATTTTATGCGAATTCACCTCTAATTTCAATTGTTCAATCAACAGAGTCTTAGCTGCCATTGTTTTGTGACTGCCTATTATTATGTTGATATGAAGGAGAAGAAGAGTATATTTTATGAAATAGGGTGATTGCATGCTATGAAGTTCCTATGTATTTATTGGACAATATCGATTAGTTGGTAATTAATGAACATTAAATGGTACGGCCCATAAAGGAACACAATGGCTGTTGTTATTTGAGGCCCAAAGAACAACAAAAATTAAATAAATAAAAAATAAGGATGGGCCCATAGAGTAACAAAAATCCAGTTGTTATTCTACTTATATTGTATTCTATGCTACTACTGGATTAACTTATATTTGAGTCACAATATTCCAATTGTTATTCTGCTTCTGGTTGAACACGATTCCAATTGTTTTTCTACTTCTGTTGTATTGGATACTACTTCTGGATTATTTTATTATTTTATTTTTATTTAATTTTAATTTTAATTTTTTGGTGTAGAAGATTTCAAGTTGTAAGTTTACTTATGGTTTTGGTTGAGCAAAATACATGTTGTTATTCTACTTCTGGTGTTTTGGATACTACTTCTGGATTTTTTTTAATTTTTTAATTTTTATTCTTTATTCTTTTTTATTAATTTTTATTTTATTTTTATTTTTTTTTGTGTGGCATATTTGCAATTATAAGTTTACATAAGTTTTAGGTTGAACAAAATACTAGTTGTTATTATACTTCTGGTGTTTTGGATACTACTTCTGGATTATATTTTTTTTGTGTTCCATATTTCCAGTTGTAACTTTACTTAAGTTTTTGTTTGAACAAAATACTAGTTGTTATTCTACTTCTTCTGTTTTTGATACTACGTCTGGATTATTTTTTTTTATATATATTTTTTTTGTGTGACACGATTGTAGTTGTTATTCTACTTTCTTTGGATTGGATACTACTTCTATAGTAAATATCATTATTATTTAAGTGCATTTTGTTCAATAGTTATGGTAAACAACGGGGTATTGTTTGGTTAATCTCTTGGTGTGAGGGGTAGGGGTGAGCATGAGGCGGGGTGGGGCGGTTTTATGGTAAAACCAAAAACCGAACCGTATATTTCGGTTTTTGAAAACTACAAACCGTTTGGTTTCGGTTTTTTCGGTTTCGGTTTTTCGGTTTTCAATATTAAATCGGTTCGGTTTCGGTTTATATTCGGTTTTTTCTTACTTGAAAACAAGAAAATTTTAATCATATATAAAGTTTACGATTCCAAATTTTCAAGCAAAATTATTTAAACAAATATCAATAATAGCATAACATCTAATAATCCAAAGCTTCGAAAAAACATATGATGACCAAACATGAATCTAAAATAACATCTAATAATCCAAAGCTTCGAAAAAACATATGATGACCAAACATGAATCTAAAATAGTAAAATATAAAATGCATGTTTTTGCGGCTTTGCACTTTTCGTTCACAAAAACATTCAAAGAATACTATTGTTCGAAAACAAAAATATAATATCTATAAATATAACAAATTTGAACAACACTATTGTTTTATTTTTATAATAGATAAAGTTGTATACTCAAATGTATAAAATTAAATAGCAAATCTCGTATATACATAAAATTATATAAAAACAATAAAACATATATAAAGATGGGGCGGGGCGGTTTTTTTGGTTCGGTTTTTCTTATGAAACCAAAAACCGCCCCAAACATTCGGTTTTTACAAAATTCAAAACCACCACCAATGGTTTGTCAAATGGGGCGGTTTTTTCGATTCGGCTTTTTCGGTTTTTTCGGTTACGATTCGGTTTTTCGGTTTTTGTGCTCACCCCTAGTGAGGGGTTCATTTTAGAAATTTAATTAAAAAATAATTTGTGTTTTGTACAACCCTTTTAGGTGGGGGTGTAACCCTGTAGTTTTGCAAATTGTACAACCCTTTTGTTATGCAACTTGTACTAAAGTTACTTTTTTCTACTTGCTTGCTTTAGGTGCTTTATTTATACCGACTGAAAATGAGAAAACCAACAACCTGAGCAAATACTTGTATTTTATTTTTCATAATAACTCCTCTACAACTAACTTCTTAAATGGCATCCACCCCAAATTTTGATGAGCTCAAAGAAGCATGTGGATCAGAAGATCTAGGCGAGGCTTTGAAGTTTTTGTTCAAAAGCGAAATTTCTGAAGAAGAGGGTTTTCTTATGCGTATTGGTGATGAGTGCAACCAACTAAGAGCCAAGATTGAAAAGCGTGAACAGAGCATAAGGGAAGCTATGTCTTTTGGTCCATCAAATGGGATTGCAAAAACCGGACTGGATTGCTTGCTTCACACTCAGGAAATGGAGAAGCAGAGGGTTCTGTTGCTAGATACAATCCTGGCTGAAGCCCGTGAAGGTATAAATAAGAAAGAGCAACATGTAAACTGTATTGAGGTTGCACGAGAAGGTAGGGAACCCTACCTTGCTTTTTAGGCTACGTATTTGTGTATTGGCATAAGGTTATGGGTGTGTGATGCCTATATTAAGTAAGTTGTCTTTCATGAACCTTTCTTTGTAACAAAGCAAATGGTTCTAATGGAATAAGCTAAGATATGATATCTTTTTATGTTTTGACTAGCATTGTGTTTGTCTTACTTACAATGTTGTCTGCTAACATGATTGGAAAATTTACTAAATAGAGCGAATATTTGGGTACATACCATGGCGATAAAGTTTGGTTAAAGAGTTGCACTCAAATGGATATCCAGTACAGTACCACAATGGTCAAGAATGAACATCATATTCGGCACTTGGGTTTATAGAAAACCCAAAACTACAATTTTCAATTCCACATCCGAGAGGGCACGACGTGTAAACCCACCTGAAATAAACATTCTTCAATGAAAAAAAAGATTTAAAATAAAGTTATAATTAAAAATCAATATATATACAATTGGTGCAATGTTATAACACGTTGCACTAAGGGGTGAGGAATACATATGTGAAAAAAAATTGGTTGGTCACATGCTCTTTAATATGTTGTACCTTTCTACTTAATTTATTCTATAAATAAGTACACCCCACACCACCCAACCCCAACACTCTTTAATTTTCTAAAACTTATTTGCTCCCAAAACTACAGTGGTTAAGAGTTCCAAACCCTAGCAATGTACATACCTAGAATCTGTCAGTGTGGGTTGCCAACAGTGTTGCGGACATCATGGACAGCTACTAACCCTGGACGGAGGTTTCACTGTTGTCCAAAAACAGTAAGTAATAGCGATCTACAAGTGTTTATTTGTATTTATATTTCCAATCATCTAAGTATGTTTACTTTAAACAGGGACAAGACAGTTGCGGGTTTAATGGGTTTTATGATCCACCCATGTGTCCCAGATCTGTGCAGATTATCCCTGGGCTGCTGAGGAATATAAATCATGTTCAAGAGGTAGCAACAAACAATGAAAGAAGAGCTACAACGTTCAAGAATCTTTTATTACACAGTTGGTTGGTGTTTGGAGTGTATTTCATGTTGAACTGATAAATAATACGATGGGGCAATATAATCCATGTTAAGCTAGACCTATTTTTCATTTCTTTATAGTTAATAGAAACTTTGGTCTGGTAATCTAATGTAGTAGGTTATGCTTATGAATAA
>LBNU01014249.1:21367-141739 GCA_014162995.1 Artemisia annua | reverse complement strand
CATCCACTTGGAAATTACCTCACAAGCAACTGTATCCCTGAAAGTCAATGACTCATGTGCATATTCTTCTATCACTGCAGCAACTCCTAAAGCAGCCATATTACTGTCACCTCTATACATTTCAGCAGCATTACCCTCTGCACCCTCTTGACCAGGTGCTCCGGTTTTCATAATGTCTGCCCTGACCTTTGCACCAAGATGTACCTGCTTATTTACCAAGCAATCCGTGTTTGTCTTTCCTTCAAGTTGTTTAACCTCCAACTTTCTTTGAGCCACTGCAGCATGATCGTTACTTTCCTGAATTACCTCAGCTTCACGATTTTCCTGAGCTCCCCGCAGTTCCACCTCAAACCAAACACGCCTTTGAACATGTACTCCATGGACCCTTGTTTTAACACCAAGACCAAGTTGCTTAAACCCAACTTGTTTTGAACCTCCATGTCTTTTTACAATATTCCCATCGAGTTTTTCGATGTTTAACCTAGTATTCATACTAGCCATTCTTCTTTAACCTTGCTACAAACCTTGTCAAGTTGCTTTTTAACCAACTTTACCAACAAGTCTCACAAGCCGTGTGTTAAACCCGCTTTCTTATAATTACCGATCTACTAACCTTTATAGAAACCTATAGCTTCGATCTTTCCACCTCAAGTCTACAACCTTGATATACCTTTTACTCCAAGTAATCACTTTTCTTGAATCCCAAGACAAAGCTAAACCTTACTTGTCTTCCAAGAAACACCAAGACTTGAATTCCAAGAAACCGAAAACTTGAAGTTGAAACTTCTTGCAAAACCTTATCACCTTTGAAGCTCAAAACCGAAACTCCAAGAACCTTGTGACAAAAGAAAACGATTTCCTATAACCCTAGGAGAATCGATCCACCTCATTGCAAGAAAACTTCAAGAACCTTGTTGCCCAAGTAATCTTGACTCGTAAACCTAGAAACCTTGAACCTTGTAATCTACACAATGATAGCCAAACAATAACCGAAATACAATAAAGAACACAACCACACCAGAAACTTCGACAACCTATATCTTTTTCCTGGAAGCTCCGATGCAAGATCCCTTCGGTGAGATCCTAGATCTATGTGTCTTCAACCTACGGTTCGAATTTCGTAGAAATCCAACGGTTAACGAACCCGCTGCACCAATTCTCCCACGGCTGCGCAGTAATCGACGAACCAAACCCGGTTCACTCGTTTATCTTGTTTTGGCTCTCTCCACGATGTGTGATTCGTTCTTCTCGAACCTGTCTCTGATACCAATTGTTGGGAGAAATCCAACAAACCGGTTTCTAGAGCGGAACCACGAATCAAGAACTACTCCAACAAGACCTCGGCAAAGGGTTATGATCCCTTAATGCCGAGTGGCACCAACACACACAATATATTTACACTCAAACGTTTATTAAACGTGAGTAAGAAAAGAAGGTACAAATAAAACCTCACCCCATCATCCCTATTTATAGATAATGAGGGGGAGAAACCTAATCCTTGGTGAACAAGGAATCTACAATTGAGGAAGTTAGGAACTTTCCTAATACATGACTAACCTCCTTAAGTTTGAGCTAAAATACAATTAACCCCCTAAACTTTTAACATAACTATTACACACTAATATTTTAACATTACGAAAGTAAATGTGATGGGAAGGTGAATGGAAGAAGGATGAGGTCATAATGATAAAGGAGTGAACCATTGCTGCTTGTCTTAGCGTACAAATCACCTTTCTAATTGGAAGCATGTGAACGCCATTAAGAAAGTGTCCAAAATACCTATGTGAAAGAATTCTGGTCATTCCCTCTTTTCTAAAACAAAATTTCAATTCCTCATAACTCATACTCTGTAAGATAGAGTTTTTCAAATTTATGTTTTTGTAGAACAATCATTGCTGACACATATGTAGTTTTTTATAAAATTTCTGAAAGAAAAGGTTTTAAAGTAGGGCCACATTTTCTTTCATGATTGTATTGTTTGTTTGTTTTTTCAATTGCATGGAAAAGGATAAGACACAAATGATCAAAACCTTATGCCATTTTGTTTTTTCATCACAAGAATGGCGTTAACCTCATTTATTTACTGTCTTTACTAAAAAGCAAAATATTTTTAAACTTGCTTCCTCATAAAAGAAAAGTAAAGAAGATTACTGTAGATACGTTAAGCATCATTGCAAATTTAAGTTAAAGAAGCCTGCAAATTAATAAATTATTATAATCACTTTTAGTCATTGAATGGACAAAGATTAAAGTGATATTTGAACTTCTCTACTGAATTGATTAAAAAGGTGATTCGTCAACACACTTTATGTGATCAAGTACGTACTGATCTTAATTTGAGTTGAACTGTCCTAATTTTCCATTGTTTATTCACTTTTGTCGAATAAATGTAGGATATACTCCATAGGTAGTTTTATAAGTATTATTTGTACTGTTTGAGCATGTTTGTTAAGGGTTATTTATTCTAATTCTAATTACTTGCTTGATAAAAGAGAATTTTGATATGTGTCTACCACTATAACATTAATCCGTAGTATACAAGGCGGGGAACAAAGCGAATTTGAAATGAACGAAAATTGACCATATACTTGCACTTGGCGATTTTTATCATTTAACAATATTGTCGAATCTTTAGTTAGGGAAGCAGAAAACATTGAAAACATTCACGTTTATTATTCCTTTCTTTTTTTTACTTTGTTTGTATAGCGTATGTGCATGCACTAGAGGTATTCGAAATTCGTTTTCATGCTATGATGCTAACATTATACTTTGTCTTCCGCACAAAAAAAATGAAAACTCCCTCCATCATGCTTATATATTTACATTTTCTCATCTAATAAACTAGATTCATAGATCGTCTTCTCATAAACTAGATTTATAATAAATCGTATGCTAAGTTAGGTCTATAACGTAAATGCCTTTGATTAACGTGGCATTCCAACATAGTGTCTTCAGAGACATATTGACTCGTCACCATTTTGAGTTATCAACGTTTTGCTAATAGAACTATAGAACATGAATGCTAAACTAGATCCAAACATCTCAGGAGTATAAAGCGTATAGAGAGAGGGTGTCTTCTGGATCTTCATTTAGTTCAGGTGAGACATGGTGAGAGTAAACTATTGGTTCTGTGAAAAGCTATTTAATTTAAATGAACAACAAAACTGTTGAAATAGTTGAAATTGTAAAGTCTAGCCAGGAGGAGTAAGTGAATATGAAACCTTTTTCAAAACAAGATAAAGTCTATGTCAGTGTTACCTAAATTGTTTTTTAAAGTAACAATAAATATTTTTCCTTTGTCCTAAAAGTTCATGGGGGTCTAGTTTAACTAGGATTCGTACAGGTTCAGGTAGGTGCGTGCTTTGCGGGTTAGAAAACATTGTCTGCCTTTTTCATTTCTTTATCTGAATGCCGTACATATTGAAAGCCTCACTCTCGGCTCTTCTTGCGATTCGACCAAACGAACCTTGTGTTATCATATCTTTCATTTTCTTGACAGCACCTGTGTACTTTTTGTGTGGTCCCACCTCACCTCACTCCACTCAATCTCTTTGGTGTTTTCACATCCATGGAATCATTCGACTCTTTTGATCCTCGTTGTGAACTTACTTGTCCAGTTTTCTTTTTGAAAAGCATATATATGTTGATAACCGACGACATCCTTTAATCAGTGGGAGTTGATATGCACACCATCAAAAGTGATGCGCACCACAATTATGCATATTTGGTGTTATACTATGTGCATCACTAGTGTGATTTTATGGTGTGCACATAATTTTTGGTGGCGTGCATATCAACTCCTATAATTAATACATGTGGATTCAAGGAGCCAACTGAACCGTCCGCTAGAGAGAGTGTGTGTTCGATTTACGGAAGGTGATAAATTTCTTACAAAGTTTGGTTCTCTCCTCTAAAACTACATGAGCTATGCGCATATAGGCTGGCCTTAAAGTCCACATGAGAATCTCAATCGCCACCACTAGGCTACAACTTTGGAGAATCCCGGGTCCTAAGTCTTTTCATTCTTAACCAAATGAGCCTAGCTCAGATGGGCACTGGATTCCTCTCGCGTGTGTTAAGAGAATGGTGTCATTGTCTTCTGGGTTGAATCCAACCTGGTTGTGTGGGCTCGCTACGCCTTCTGGGCTAGGGGCCATGTAGCCACAAATTGCCGTTCAAAAAAAAAGTCTTTTCATTTTTCTTTTGAACGGCAAAATTTTACAATATCAAATATATAAATGTGATCATGACAACACATCTAAGCATGTTGTTTACGTAAATATATAGTGACAAATAAATTCAACCAATTCATGAGTTTAAAGATTAGTGTATGATTGTATACATAAATGATTTATACGTAAGTAATCACACTGAAAACGACGGGTTCAACATAAATGTATTACTCCTTTCGTCCCAAATTTAAAGTTAGTGATTCTTTCTAAGTTGTTTTAATTTAATTGTCCACTACTCAAAGTTAAAAATGGATAACGTATTTTGGTCGTGTTTGCAATATTACCTACACTAGAGGTTATTATTATAAACTTTAACAAAATCTTTTAGTTAATTATTTAATGGTAAAAATGTTATTATGCAAAAAGTAAGAAAGAAGAAACGACAATAGTTATGTTTTTTTAAATCGTGTTTTTTTTATCAACGAACAATTATTTGGAGACAAAAAGAGTAATAGAATAGTAAAACTCGTAGTAAGCGTGTGCAGCTAATCATTCTAGACAAGGAATTCAAGGGAGAATTTCATTTTTATTTTGACATAAGTCATCATTGTATAGAAAGAGGTATTAGTGACACACACAAAGTGTCACTATATATTGAACTTTTATATCATATAGTGAGTGTAATTACAATAGCTATTAGTGACACACACAAAAATGCTACATAGTGACACTTATTGAAGATTTTACTTACACTTATAGTGAAAAAGAAATGTGTCTCGCAAGGTTAAAAATCTATGCACTCTTTTTGTATCGCTTTATATAGATTTTGAGGACAAAATAAGTCTCATGTTGCTTCTTTGGGAGAGAAGTCTCATCTAAGCAACATGTGAAAAATATGATTCAATGATTCTTGTCCAATTCACTACTTGGATTCTATGGAGAAATCAAACATCTCTTGCATTCTTGGATTGATTAGATTAGAATACAATTGTTGTATGGATTGGTTGGATATAATCCTGGTATTAGAAAATAGATTAGAGCCTTAGAGGCTCAGGCTCGGTTGTAGTTTTAGAATTTCATCGTCAAACGCGTAAATCGTCTTGTAACTTATTTTTATTAGTATTTGTCTTCTTGTATGTTTCTAGCTTCTGATTTTATAAAACTTTTTTCCCCCTCTTTCACATTTAGTAACACTTTGTTTTAGTTATTGACACCTTTTATGTGTCACTATTGACGACATTCATGTAGTATAATTTGATGTGTCGTCGTTTAGCATCTTATTAATTCGTTTGAACACAAAATGTCTTTTGCATAGTTATTGACACCTTTTATGTGTCACTGTTGACGACATTCATGTAGTATAATTTCATGCGAGTATGTAAATTTTATATTTTCCTTTCAAGTGGTTGAGATTTCAAGTATTATCATAAAATAACATTTAAGGTATTATACAACAAGGTCGCAGCAAAGCGCGGCCAAAACAATCCTAGTTAACAAACAATTGACTTATAATTTTGAATCCATCATTAAAGTGTGAAGTTGGTAGTTGTTTGGTGTTTCACTTTTCTCTAGATAGGTTTATCATTTCGTCTGGGTTGTTTCTTGTATCATCTGGCTAGACATGGGCGACCTACGGGGTCTCGGATGTCACAGGACATCGATGAAGTTTTGTGTTGTATAGTGCTTATTTTAGTAAAAATCCCGAATTTTTCTGCATGCACCCGTTCAAAAAGATTTGTGTTTTTAGTACTTAATTAGTAGTCTAATAATATGTTAAAAGAAACTTATTTTTTATAGTATAATCTTAGTTTGCCACTGATCGACAAGACATGTGTGACATTTGTGTTTGTGTAAATTTTTTAATTTACATGAAATTATAATTTTTTTTCTTTCTTTGCATTACATTTTCATGTATCCTGTAAAATGTCGACTTAATTGTTTTTTAAGTTACTTAAACATGTATCAATGCATTATAATTTTGTGCACGTTTATCTCACGTATAATTTATCATAACAGATGAAAGTGTAGAGAGGTCAGAGGAAGATTTAATAAGTAGAGGCGAAACAGAAGTGCTGAAAGCCAACTGGACACACGAAGATCGAGCTCTAAAGGAAAAACTTTTACGCAAATACAGTAAATATATTAGTTCCCTGAAGCATGAATTTTCAAACAAGAAAAAGAAGGGAAAACTACCCAAGGAAGCAAGACAAGTACTTCTTGATTGGTGGAACATTCACTATAGATGGCCTTATCCTACTGTAAGTAACTGAACCACATTTCATAATACCCTAAAGTCATTATGTATCATAGCATAATATGCAAAAAATTACTCAAATGCATATAGGTTTGTTAAGTTTTATCAAATGCCAAAAATTTGCTAGCAAGTTTAATTGTAAACCATGGTGATGATGCTAGATCTCTTTGTTTTTGTGAGAAACGCCATATTTAAAGTCATCCACTATGCTAAACCTTTCTAAAGGTCTATAGTTGTGTAATATCATTAATTTATAAACTTTTTTGTTTTATAAACCTAATTCCACTATGTATAAACCCCATAAAGCTTTATAAACATCACAACACAAGCATTATATTATGAAAAGGTTCAACATCTACCTATTCATGCCACATAAGTATAAAATGGATGCTCACTATATTTTCAAAATTTTAGACCTCTTCGTCTTTCTATAAACCTTTTGATAAACCATCATAGTGGATGCCCTCATAGAATATGTCCATGTTTGGGGAATGATTTAGCAAGGGAGATAAAGATTGGTATCAAGCTAGCATCTGCCTGTACGAATTAAAGTTATTAAGAGATTCACCTTTTTAGGACTTGTTTACCGCTCTAAGCACTAGAATCGTTTCTATGCTAACACAATGTCATATATAACCTTGTGCAGGAAGCAGATAAGATTGCGTTGGCAGAATCAACGGGCTTGGACCAAAAACAAATAAACAACTGGTTCATTAATCAAAGGAAACGTCACTGGAAACCCTCAGAGAATATGCAATTTGCAGTGATGGATACTCTTTGTGGATCATTTCTTGTTAACAATTGATCGAGGTGGCCTCTCTTCTTCAAATTTCCGTTATATCGTGTATAATATTTATAAATAATCTTAAATCCATCCATTTCAACATTTTAGGACTTTTCTACCGACCTAAACTGTAGGTTACATTCCATTGCCAAATGTCTTCAAACGTACATTCCCAATTGCGTTTGATTTAAGGTGGTTCTAAATATATATATTCGCCTTGAATACACAATCTAGATTTGAGATATGACAACTGAATTTTATGGTATCATTTGGAATAGATGTTATTTCGTGATATGTGAGAACTGCTTGTTTCATGTTTGATAATTGGCACCTCCGCTTTGATTGCTTGAAAGCTTGAATTATAATTAGTTCGTGCGTATGGTGATGTCAATGCTTTTTATTTAAAACTTGGAATGTGATATGCCCTCTGATGAAGCAAATGATCAGTAACTTATTTATCTGAGATGGACATCAAACTGGGAAGAAAAGAATTGAAAGTTTCGGGCGAATTCTCAAGTTGGAACGTATATATACTAACTATAGGCCTTGTGTCTTAACTTTTAGTTTTAGAAGTAGCACATGCTAACTAAATTTTGTTTGTATGTTGTCGCAATATAAACAGTAATGTTTGCATGTTTACACATCTCGTCCACATCATTAGTTTAGATGTCTCGTCCTAAGTATAATTTGTGGAATACGATGTTCACATCGATTCATCATTCCGCACACTTTGAGGAATGTGACCATCATTTTGCAAATTCATCTCCTCCGGAACCATCTAAGCTATCCGCTTGTAAGCTAACCTCAAGTTGCTAGTTTGAACTTTTCTTCCACAGGAGAGTAACTACAAGATTAATTTTGTAACAATAATCACTCAAGACTCTTGCAGTGTGTAAGATATTTAGCAATGTGTTTAATTATGCAAACACCTCCAGTTAAACAGAACTAAAATGCTATTGGGAAAGAACGATGCAGAAATATAATCAATTAAAACATGAAGTTCTTTGTATGCTTAACATTTATAAAAACAGGATATGTGAATCACAGTTTTCATATAGCCCGATATGGCGATATGGTTTGCATAGGATTCTTGTTTATTACTACGACTGTACATGTTTTTGTTATCTTTTTAATTTTGGCTAATACAGTGGTCAAAACAACATCCTGACATCCTCATATGTGTTGTGTTATTGGCTCGTCGCATATATAACGAATTTATTATCATAAGAACCAAATAAACATTTTACTACTTCGATACTATTGGTAATAACCTTTTTGTTCTTAACATTTAAACAAGCATTTAACAGTAACGGGGCGGAGGGCAGGAAGGGGTGGTGGCACCCCCTAAATTCTCACGAAACAGTTATAGCTTCGAGTGAAATTCTGAAATTTGTTAACATATTTTACGCTATTGTCCCTTTAAAATATGATAAGAAATCGTAAAAGCTCATAAGATGTCAAAGTTTCATAAAAGAACCCTCATTCATATCATTCAAACTTTTTTTTTTTTTTTTTTTTTTTTTTAATTCACTAATGTTGCATTATTTTTTTTGTGTATGTTAATGTTTAGTTTTTTTTTATGCTATTCAAGCTACGCCATTGTTAACAGTAATATCTTTAATAGATAAATCAAGACTTTCATATTTTTCGGTCAAAAGAAATGTGTTTTCTCAAAACCTTCTTAGGTAACATGAACATAAAAAACTTCATATGTTTTTCTTTTAAATGGACCATTGAGTCAGTTTTAACATTGCACTACCTTTGATTTTTGAGGGCGAGACATACAAGTCGACCCTATTAAGGGTTTAGCACATTTTATTAAAAAAATAAGGAAATCCACTAGAACAAATTGAAAAATCCTCTGTACAGGTTATTCGGGGTTAACCTGGAAACCCGAATACGTAAAATTATCACCTGAATCCAACCATAATAAGAATTCGTGTTAATCAGGTTAACCGAAGTAACAGTTTTCAATATGTATAACCCGGGCAGAATAAACTTATTCGGTTTTAGCCAGGTACTTAGATACCCTTATTTGACAAACACAAAAAGTCAAGGGACTATTTATAACAAGTTGGCCCTATAACGTCATATATGGCACAATGCGCATAGGCGGCGGCAGTATCCATGAACTAGACGACAAAAAAAACATTCGTGGCCAACAAGAATAGTACTACGTAATATTAAACTTACGAAATACCCAAGTGGATAACATACCTTCTCAATGAGTTTTCCGGCTGCCACGTCGTCATCATCTCTTGACTGGAAATTTTCTCAGGTTTTTGGCGAACGTAGTCCTGGTGAAGATGTCGAGAACAGTAATTTTCAACCTTTTTTTTTATTGGTTTTTAATCATATGATCGTTTTTGTAAGTAGTAACAAATAATCAATGCTAAAAAAGAACAAATGATATCTATCATATGGAACTTAATAACTTTAAGGAAAACATAATGCCCAAACACTAAAACACTTTGCTCAACATTTAAGCCAAGTGAGTTTTCATTGTAAAATACACACTTTGCTCAATGTTTGTGGCTAGAGGATTTATGTTCTTAAGTACTTGATGTTAGGATCTTCGGTCTATAGTGTCACCAAACCCAAAATGTGACCAAGCCCAACATATAAGTGAGGTTTCATTCTAGCCGTGTACAACAACGGAATTTTATAGCTGCATAAGTTTTGAGCCGTGTACATTATATGATTGAATACTTTTCGAGATTATAATGATTGAATAATTTCCGCTAATAGGTACATAATTAAGTTTCCAGCCATAATTAAGTTTCCTTAAATAGATTCAGTTTTCACTTTTCAAAAAAAAAGGTGGTTTTTCGATTATAGATAGTATAGATAGAGTAGCTCAGCAAACTTATATGTTAACTTTAAAATTATGTTTCTACCGACGTGGGATTGGGTTTGCACACCCATTGGTTGAATACTTGAGTTAATATGCAAATAGTTATGTGAATCAAAACGTACAGCTAGCTACTAAGCCAAAATGGTTTGATATTCAGAATACTAGTTTTTGAACAGGATTTTATGAGTGTTTGATGTTTCTTGTTATATGTAGTTGATGTGATATCTGCTATTGAGTTTGATAAGAGTGGTGATTATCTTGCTGTTGGTGATCGAGGTGGACGCGTTGTCATTTTCGAGGACAAGGCTTGTAAATTTGTAAGAATTACATTCTTGATTCTTTTCGTAGCCCAGTTTTAATGGATTCTAATTCTTATATGGGGTGTTTGGATTTGCATTTTGAGACTGATTATATGATTATGTTAGGGTCAAATGTTATTTGTTTTGTATGTGTTGCGATGAACTGACTATCTGGATTCTGTTAACTAAGTTTGAGAACTCTATACCTATTCACAAACCATTTACTTTTTGGCATTTTATCTACTAATGTGTTCAGTTCTTCAATCATTTATCCCTTTTTGCACTTGTAGGTGACAAGTAAGCAACATTCTCAAAATGATTCAGAAGGGTCAGATGCTTCTGTCATGCATCATCCGGAGTATAGATACAAGATGGAATTCCAGAGTCATGAGCCTGAGGTTGCTTTCCATTTTACATATATAGAGTAAAACACTTTCATATACTGTATTTGCTTTTGAAACCATTCATAATACTGTCACATGTTTTGCAGTTTGATTATCTTAGAAGTTTGGAAATTGAAGAGAAGATTAACAAGATGAAATGGTGCACCGCTTTGAATGGATCACTCTTTATACTTTCAACAAATGACAAAACCATCAAACTTTGGAAGGTATAATCTTCTCAAGATTTAACTTCTGTAATTTGTATATAAGGACTAAGGCCTTAAGTTGAATAGACTTTCTTTCGAGATACACTTATAATGCTTCGGTACCTTATTAGTAATGGGTTGATTTAGGTTAACCATATCTCTAATGGGCCAAAAGGCATAAAAAGCTTCTAAATAGGTTTATTGGGAAAAATATATTATTAATGGGTAATACAGGTTTATAATAATACACAGCATCCTAAAAAGACAAAAAAGTGCTAGTGGGCCATCCCAACCCGACCCGACACGTCCATCTACTTCTAAGTAGTAGTAGATTTCAGCAAATCGTATGTTCCAATACGAAAAAATAGTGATGCTAATACATACTCATTATGCCTAAAGCCAGGTTAAGGAACAAAAAGTCAAGAAAGTCAAAGAAATGGACCTTAGTCCATATGTTTCTTCAGAGAATTCGCTTTTGTCCGAAAGCAGTTTTGTTAGCAGTAAATCATCGGCTTCTAATGGTCATCGTCTAGAATGGATTGATGACATGGGGACAAGCATCTCGCCTTCTAATACTGGATTTGTAAATGTTAGTACTTTTAGAGTATGATGTCATTTTATATGGATTTTCAAGAATTAATTTTTTTACTGAAAACTAATGTTTACGAAATATGAATCCCATTTCTGTCTAGGGGCATAGTATCGGGGATGCTGCTATTGCAAGATGTCGGAAGATGTATTCACATGCTCATGATTATAATATCAACTCTATCTCTAATAATAGGTAAAATATGTCACATGGTATTGTAATTTACATTGGTCTTGATTTAAATTTTCACGGTTTATACCGGATGTTGAGCATAAGGTGCTTATCAATTTCTTCAAGGCACATCTTCTCCTCTTTTGAAATTTAATGAATTTGATTAGAAGGGTCAAAAATCAGTTTTGGATAATTAGTTTATGATATGCTATGATGGAAATGATTTGTGAATATGTGATTTGTAAAAAGAAATATTATATTGGTCGATAGAAAATTAAGTTTCGTACCTGAGATTAGTGATTTAGACAATCCAAAGGTGCCAAATTATTCAAATAGTTGATTAATGATTATCTTATTCAGATCATTCAGTTTCACATGAATATTGATATGGTATTGTGAACCTTTTGTAGTGATGGAGAGACCTTTATTTCTGCAGACGACCTTAGAATAAACCTGTGGAACCTTGAGGTTAGTGATCAATGTTTCAATATCATTGACATGAAGCCATCAAACATGGATGATCTTACAGGTAAATTATATTATAATAGTCCTTTTCCTGCTTCATGTATTCGATGCTTGTAAGATTGTATAGCCTTATACTGTTATGTTTACTTCATGATCAGAGGTGATAACATCAGCCGAGTTCCATCCACTGCATTGTAATTTGCTCGCTTATAGTAGTTCAAGGGGCTTTATTAGGCTAGTGGACATGCGTCAATCAGCATTATGTGATGGTAGTGCTATAATGTGAGTTCTTTGTGATTTTCTGTAGTTTTTTCTAAGGGGGTCTTTGAATTTTCTTTTTGGAGTTTATAATCATTTTTTGATGTTTGGATTAACATATTATGTTTTTAATTATCTGATTACAAGGTTGCGACAAAACTGGTCTTTTAACGCAAAATGAAATCATTTCTTTACCCCTTTTTTAAACCTTTTTCCAGGTTGCAAGATGCTGAGTCACGAGGACAGAAAACTTTTTTTACAGAAATCGTAGCATCAATTTCAAGTATAAAGTTTTCAGCAGATGGAAAACACATCTTAAGCCGTGACTACATGAATTTAAAGGTATGTTTTTCCTTTTAGTTCTTTAAGGTCTGAGTTCAATTTTGACAATGACTGTACTTATGGATGCTTTATGGTTTTTCAGCTATGGGACATGCGTATGGCGACTTCGCCAGTTGTGACTTATAAAATACACGAGCATCTGCGCCCAAAGGTCAAAGCTATTTTATGGAAACTTTGTAATTACTGTATTGAATTTAATTTGCTACATTTTTGAATTCTTGTGGTTAAGTTTATGATGATGTGCAGTTATGTGATTTGTATAATAACGACACCATATTTGACAAATTCGATTGCTGCATTAGTGGAGACGGGAGTCATTTTGCAACAGGATCTTATAGGTATGCCACATTATAAAAGTGTTATTTCATCTATGAACTTTAAGAGATGGCAGGATTGACCCATTTTTACTTATAAATGGGTCGATTCGGGTATGTTTTATCCTGATAGCTCAATTGGGTAAAATAGAATAAGATAGCTAAAAAATTAGTGTTAAAAATGTTGGAAGTCGCCCAAAGTGTATTTTTAGTGCATAAAACCTCCCAACATTTAGTCAGAAAACAAGATTATTATTAATAAAGTAAATTTTTGTAACATATTTGACACACCACCTATTTATGAAAAAAATTGGCTTATTGGGTTCAGCGTTGACCAGACCCGTTTTCAGCCTCACTGCTAATTACCCATTTTGGTTGGCCCATTTTGCTGCCTCTACTGATTACAAAAACTTAGTTCGCAGCTTCTTGCATAGTAACCACTCAACTTATGCAGCTATATCCACTTGCAATTTTCTCTTATTTGACATAGCAATCACATGAGAATATTCTCTAATGGAGTTGGAAGCGAAGAAGGAACTACAGTGGAAGCTAGCAGAAACTCTTACCGGTGCCTTATCTATCCTTCCTTTAGTGTATCTTTTTTAACTTTGCCATGAATATTAGAAATATCTGACTATTTGTCAAATATCTAAATTTCTTTATATATAAAGAAAACTTAATTATTTTTCGAGCCTAATGTATGTCATCATTTAACTAATGACAATGATAATGGATAATTATAAGGAAATTTTGCAACACCCCAAAATGGGTCAAACCAGTCAACTGGGTCAAAAGCTTTTTAACATGTTTTCAACTAGTTACAAGCGTCTGAAATTGCTTTATTTCAATATATTTATGATAATATAGTTTTTAACCATATTTAAGTGTTGATGCGTACGTCCAAGTGCCAACCTGAGCCGGCCAGTTTTGGCCCATATCCCAGTTCACCCATTTTTCATTCTTATTGGTGTTGGTAACAGAAAACGGCAACAGCAAGCAACTTCAAGGCCTAGAAGATCATCCTTAACCAACTTGCCACGGGGATTTTACCGACAAGGTTCTTAAGTCTTATTATGTTCTATTTGCCCATCATATTCGTAGATTTTCGTATATTTACAAGTTTTTTCAACTCCTTCACTGTTCTTCAGGGAATGATGTTTCAGACACGGGAATTAATGAATTTTCTTGCGACTTAAATTCAAAGTTGCTTCATTTAGCTTGGCACCCGAAAACCAATATGATTGCATGCTCAACAGGAAACAGCTTGTTCATGTACTATGCGTAGAATCAAATGCCAAAGTTCTCAACTACTTCTGAACTACCTCAACATAATACCAAGACATATTTCATCATTTAATGAAAACATTAGTACATACATGCGTTCCACATTTTTTTAGTGTGTAGATAATGGATATATGAAAACTAAGCTAATGTGATTGTGATTTTTGGAACTACGTCAGTACTAAACATTATAGAAATCACAATGAACAAGCTGGGTTGAACATTTTTTTATCTGTATATGATGCGAACCTGTTTATATCAAAGTGGTTCTGACATTTGAGTCTTAACTTGCTTATGTGGCAGTTATATCTTATGCTCGAGATTTATGGTTGCTTAATTTGCAGTTTTTCACAGTGCTTTTTTAGAAAATCGCAAACAGTGATCATTTCGCAAACAGTGATCATTTGTACAAAATCGCCAAAGAAAACGTTAATAAAACTTAATGTTGTAAACGCAAAACATTTAGTTTCACTGGTCTTACAACAATAACAAACATTTCACTGGTCTTACAACTCTAGCAAACAATTTTACTGCAAAGAACGATAATAAATAGGTCTGCGCAAGTTTATCAATAAACATAACTGATATAATCATTTCTTCAACAATTTAAATTCTTGCTGCAAAAAAGGTAAACCTTTCAACGTGTAAGAAGTTCAGGAGTGTATCATAAACGAATTTTTTTCATGCGCATAACCATAAGTGTAAACAGATGTTCATAACTATGAATGAATGATGCCAGTCACTACCTACTCTAAACCAACGTGATTCATTTGCTATACAGGATCAGATTTATCAAAATACTCCCATACGCGCGAACACCGTACCCTCAAAACATCCATTCAAGAAAACAGAACATAATCGAAATGAACCAACCAAAACAAAACCAACTCCAAAATCATCCCATGGCATTATGTTGTGTAAAAAATGGATGATCTCAAAGACTGAGAATGTAACTAAAATACAATGTATTTCAAGATACAAAATACAACTTTTTTTTTTTTTAAAATTATATTATAACAAGTCCTTTTCCTGCTTCATGTATTCGATGCTTGTAAGATTGTATAACCTTATACTGTTATGTCTACTCCATGATCAGAGGTGATAACATCAGCCGAGTTCCATCCACTGCATTGTAATTTGCTCGCTTATAGTAGTTCAAGGGGCTTTATTAGGGTAGTGGACATGCGACAATCAGCATTATGTGATGGTAGTGCTATAATGTGAGTTGTTTGTGATTTTCTGTACTTTTTTCTTAGGGGATGTTTGAAATTTTTTATTTTCTATTTTTTATTTTTATTTATTTATTTATTTATTTTTGAGTTTATAATCATTTTTTGATGTTTGGATTAACATATTCTGTTTTTAATTATCTGATTACAAGGTGCAACAAAACTGATCTTTTAACGCAAAATGAATCATTTATTTACCCCTTTTTTAAAACCTTTTTCCAGGTTGCAAGATGCTGAGTCACGAGGACAGAAAACTTTTTTTACAGAAATCGTAGCATCAATTTCAAGTATAAAGTTTTCAGCAAATGGAAAACACATCTTAAGCCGTGACTACATGAATTTAAAGGTATGTTTTTTTCCTTTTAGTTCTTTAAGCAATTCAGACAATGACTGTAGTTATGGATGCTTTATGGTTTTTCAGCTATGGGACATGCGTATGGCGACTTCGCCAGTTGTGACTTATAAAATACATGAGCATCTTCGCCCAAAGGTCAAAGCTATTTTATGGAAACTTTGTAATTATTGAATTTAATTTGCTACATTTTGTATTCTTGTGGTTAAGTTTATGATGATGTGCAGTTATGTGATTTGTATAACAACGACACCATATTTGACAAATTCGATTGCTGCATTAGTGGAGACGGGAGTCATTTTGCAACAGGATCATATAGGTAGGCCACACTATAAAAGTGTTATTTCATCTATGAACTTATAGAGATGGCAGGATTGACCCATTTTTACTTATAAATGGGTGGATGGGTCGATTGGGGTATGTTTTATCCTTGAGGCTCAATTGGGTAAAATAGAATAAGATAGCTAAAAATAAAGTGTCAAAAATGTTGGAAGTCGCCCAAAGTGTACTTTTAGTGCATGAAACCTCCCAACATTTAGTCACAAAACAAGATTTTTACTAATAAAGTAAATTTTTGTAACATATTTGACACACCAGATATTTATTGAAAAATTTGGCTTATGACAAACAATTTTGGTTCAACATTGACCAGACCCGTTTTCAGCCTCACTGCTAATTACCCGCTTTGGTTGGCCCATTTTGCCTCCTCTACTGATTACAAAAACTTAGTTCGCAGCTCCTTGCATAGTAATCGCTTAACTTATGCAGCTATATCCACTTGCGATTTTCTCTTATTTGACATAGCAATCACATGAGAATATTCTCTAATGGAGTTGGAAGCGAAGAAGGAACTACAGTGGAAGCTAGCAGAAACTCTTACCGGTGCCTTGTCTATCCTTCCTTTAGTTTATCTCTTTTCAACTTTGCCATGAATATTAAGCGAAATATCTAACTATTTGTCAAATATCTAAATTTCTTTTTATATAAAGAAAACTTAAGTATTTTTCAAACCTAATGAATGTCATCATTTAACTAATGACAATGATAATGGAATTATAAGGAAATTTTGCAACACCCCAAAATGGGCCAAACCAGTCAAATGGGTCAAAAGTTTCTTAACATGTTTTCAACTAGTTACAGGCTTCTGAAATTGCTTTATTTCAATATATTTATGATAATATAGTTTTTAATCGTATTTAAGTGTTGATGGGTACCCAAGTGCCAACCTGAGCCGGCCTATTTTGGCCCATATCCCAGTTCACCCATTTTCATTCTTATTGGTGTTGGTAACAGAAAACGGCAACAGCAAGCAACTTCAAGGCCTAGAAGATCATCCTTAACCAACTTGACACGGGGATTTTACCGACAAGGTTCTTAAGTCTTATTATGTTCTATTTGCCCATCATATTCGTAGATTTTCGTATATTTACAAGTTTTTTCAACTCCTTCACTGTTCTTCAGGGAATGATGTTTCAGACACGGGAATTAATGAATTTTCTTGCGACTTAAATTCAAAGTTGCTTCATTTAGCTTGGCACCCGAAAACCAATATGATTGCATGCTCAACAGGAAACAGCTTGTTCATGTACTATGCGTAGAATCAAATGCCAAAGCTCAACTACTTCTGAACTACCTCAACATAATACCAAAGACATATTTCATCATTTAATGAAAACATTAGTACATACATGCGTTCCACATTTTTTTAGTGTGTAGATAATGGATATATGAAAACTAAGCTAATGTGATTGTGATTTTTGGAACTACGTCAGTACTAAACATTATAGAAATCACAATGATTCTGGGTTGAACATATTTTTATCTGTATATGATGCGAACCTGTTTATATCAAAGTGGTTCTGACATTTGAGTCTTAACTTGCTTATGTGGCAGTTATATCTTATGCTCGAGATTTGTGGTTGCTTAATTTGCAGTTTTTCACAGTGCTTTTTTAGAAAATCGCAAAACAGTGATCATTTGTACAAAATCGCCAAAGAAAACGTTAATAAAACTTAATGTTGTAAACGCAAAACATTTAGTTTCACTGGTCTTACAACAATAACAAACATTTCACTGGTCTTACAACTCTAGCAAACAATTTTACTGCAAAGAACGATAATAAATAGGTCTGCGCAAGTTTATCAATAAACATAACTGATATAAATATTTCATCAACAATTTAAATTCTTGCTGCAAAAAAGGTAAACCTTTCAATGTGTAAGAAGTTCAGGAGTGTATCATAAACCAATTTTTTTCATGCGCATAACCAGAAGTGTAAACAGATGTTCATAACTATGAATGAATGATGCCAGTCACTACCTACTCTAAACCAACGTTATTCATTTGCTATACAGGATCAGATTTATCAAAATACTCAACACCGTACCCTCAAAACATCCATTCAAGAAAACAGAACATAATCAAAATGAACCAACCAAAACAAAACCAACTCCAAAATCATCCCATGACATTATGTTGTGTAAAAAATGGATGATCTCAAAGACTGAGAATGTAACTAAAATACAATGTATTTCAAGATACAAAATACAACTTTTTTTTTTTGCTTGTGATTCTCAACACTGAGATGAACTGCAATTTCAAAATGGGGTTTCCTACCTCTTGCCTCAAATATGCCCTATTCGAAAACATTACACGAATATAAAAGGAGGATGAAAACAATAAAATATCGTGTTCCAAACCTAGATGAAATTGGCTCTCTTCAGAAACCTGATCAATTTGCAATAATGGGGCCATATTGATTCGATATAGTCCAAATACTTATCGACTATCCATTCTTGAACTTGTTTCCATATTCCTTTGTAGCCTAAGTTTCTAAAGTCCTCCACAGGTTGCCATAAGCGAACGTGTATAATTTCTTTGAGCTTTCCACTAACAACATAATCATAATAAACGGGTAAGTTCTTTACCACTTTGACCGACTGCTTGAAGCTATAAATATAGAGTAAGCATAACCCTTGAACGATCTTGATGTATAGTGCAACAAGCAGAGGTCCACATATCCATAAAGGAGTCAGTTCCGTTGCAACTTCTGGTCCATATTTCATATTGACTGCCAGGTACAGGGGTATGCTGCCATATTAAGCCAAACAAATTAGGTAACATGAAGAGAGGTGAAGCATATGCACATAAATTTGAACAAAATGTTTGATTATTCGGATAATCGGAATCAAGTATAAGTCGGAACTCGGAACTAAATTAGCAACCGCGACAACTAGTCATTTGTCATAAGTACATGTGGCAATTAGACCCATTTATTAGGGGAATGGGTCAGTTAAAACTATTTTTTCTCTAAATCTAACGAAAAAATTGAAAAATAGCAAAAACGAAACGAGTCAAATGGGCTGAAAGTCACCCCATGTGTAACTTTTAATGCATGAAACCTCTTCGAACACTTTACTCCTGTGTATCTGACCCACTAATTGTTCATTAAAACCTAAAGTTCTAAACAGAGTTTTTCGGCTAGACCGACCTGGCCCGTCTGAACAATACCAAAAAAGTTGACTTTTGACCTGTGGGTCCGATGGCTCCAAAAATAGCTATTCCAATCAATATGATTGCAAAGAGATATTATAAATGCATTTTTATACTTTGAAAAAATGATTATTGGCTTGAATATGATTGCAAAAACAATACTCCCGAATATAAAAAAAACTTGATAATACAAAGATTTAAGACACTTTGGATTATTTTCAACCCATTTACTTGGTTACTTTATTTATGTAAAAATAATATTATTTGGCCCATCCTAAATTTAAAATAACCCAAAATTGCCTTCTTATAGGTATATGGGTCGAAATTCCCACCTGCGCATGGATGCATATAAGGGCTAGCATACTATTGACTTACAATATCATTGCAGGTATCTTTATCGCTGCGTCCAGACCTGAAAAGCTGCGCCAAACGGCTTTCAAAATCACATTTCTTCCACTGTGTTGGATCTTGTGGTCAGTTTCCACCATTTCATTTGAACACGGTTCCTCCAATGTTTCATCAGGTATTTGACTTGGTGAAGGTGTGCGTAACAAAGTCAACCAACTTCTAAATAGGTATTGTATGGCTTGAGACCCTGCAGTGGTCTCATCCACACTAGAGATAGGAGTGGCATGATTATTCTTTGGTGTTTCGGCAAAGGTTTCTTTGCGATCATGTGGCACATAGGAAAGTTTGACGGGATTCTTTGTTGACTTTGACCCTTTTTTACTGCCTCCTGATTCATCGTTCTGGACGTTACCTTTGAAGGATGATATTTGTAATGATTTCCTCTTTGTAAGGGGGGTCTTTAAACTGTTTATTTTTTAAAAATACATCAGTATACAAGGTTTGGTAAAGCAAAAAACTAAAATAAAATCTGATATTGCCTCAGTTACTAAGAAACAAGAAGAGATCAATACAGATGTAATGTTGGATATACATAGCATCCATCAACTAATTATTCATATTAAAGTCTTAAAATGATCTATAATCGAGACAGACATGCAAAAACACCAAGCACAATGCAATAGCCTTTTGGTGTTCTGCAGTACAAATACAAGCGTGGAAATTTCCACCGTGGAGAATGGAAGAGCAATCCTGTTTCCAGGTGCTTGGAGAAAAAGGCCACTTGTCCTCTATATCTTATGCTCACTTGGTTTTCACCACCATAATAAAGGAACTACCAATTACATCATTCTTTTGCAACCTCATCAATTTTTGCCTACATAAAATTTGTTGATACTCCAAAAACTTTGAACAATTTCCGCCATTGTATGGTGGTATTAGACAAAAGATATGCAAC
The DNA here is from genome assembly GCA_014162995.1 of Artemisia annua. Classification (NCBI taxonomy): domain Eukaryota; kingdom Viridiplantae; phylum Streptophyta; class Magnoliopsida; order Asterales; family Asteraceae; genus Artemisia; species Artemisia annua. The sequence continues at coordinate 120,991 of LBNU01014249.1, read as the reverse complement.
ATAATACTCTATTTCCATATTCAAATAAGATCGGTTGAGCTCAGGCATCAAAATAATCATGTCAATTAACTGATATAGCACAAACTCTGACAAGCCAGAATGGACGAAAAGTTATCTATGTGGAGATACAATATCAAACTGGCAAGGAACACAAATATATTTATGCATAGTGATAGTGATATAACACATTATCTAACTGGCAGTAATACGGTAAAGGAACATAACTGAAGCCTCAAAACAGCTACACACTTTTATTATACGTCTATAACTCCATACACGTTCGCACAAGCTATTGATCCTAATTTACTTCCATTATGAATCTTTCGAATCCAAATTAAACAATTCAATACTAAGTATTTATTAAGGGATACCTCGCAAAACACAAAGCTATAATGGACTATAAGAAAGAAGAAAGTAATCGACACAAAAATACCTCCAAGTGTTATTTGTATGGAGTACAGAGAGGAATGCAATAATACAATGACCTGTACTAATATTCATAGACATAGCAAAACCAACTCTTAATCCTAGTTAGTTTCCATCCCAAGTTTACTTCATTACCAAGTAAGCTTGTTTCCTAATTCTAAACCTACACAATTAACCTAAGTTACATAATACCCCTTACTTAATACATATATTACTAGCAGTATTGTCTCCATATAAAATGATAGAAATTGTGCAATGGAAGGGCACCCTGACTCGTGTCTATCAGAAATTATACCACAAACCTTGACAGTCCCAGCATGGACAGTTCAATGTTAAAAGATCAAAATATGAACGAGCAGAGATAAGTACTTACCATAAACAGGATCTATGCTTCAAAAATACAAAATCTGTTCTTTTAATAATTGGAAATGATACTATGAACTTCTTTGATTCAATCCCTCTCGTCAATGATAAAGATCTTGGTGGAGCATATGAACCCTGCAAAGGCAAAATATAAAAGAACCATTAGAAGTTTACCTACAAGCATTGCAGTTGCACCCAGCCAAATTACGGTCTAAAAACACAATGCAAAAGATATTTTCTATGTGTAGAAGGTAACACCAATTACGGTACTAAAGAAAAAATGTGTCATGGCTCACAAGGCTAATGGCAGAAATATTTATGATTCAGTTGTTAATTTAGTTTCATTTAGTTTTAAGGGTGTTTATGATACAGCTAGTTTTAGTTTATAACTGAAGAATCAAAAAATCTCAAAAGGTTGTCGAGCTTAGTATCCTATTTAGACTTAGTGTGTATATCTTATCTTTCTTCTATCTACGTAACTACAAGAATGCTATAAATATATTAACTATATCGAAGTTAACCACATAAGGGCGACCTAGTGGTAAAAGGCTTGTGAGTTGTGACTATCATCAATAAAAAAGGGAGGGCTTTACCCCAATTTGTGTAGTCGTTTGGAAACCATGGTTAACCAAAAATAAACCTATATTGAAGTTCCGCCACTGGCTTTATTGTCTATTATCAAAACTAAAACTAAGAACTTAATCGTCGATGTGCTAAACTTAAATATAAGTACATCAATATACACCAGAAGATGACTTTCTAACCAACAAAAGAGCTTAACTTCCTAGTAAAGTATGCCCTTTCTGACTTCTAATGACAACAACAAATGACTCGGCGTAGAAAGCGCAAAAAAAACAAAAACAAATTGTTACCTGAAGGTGGTGGGTTACTAATGCCATTTATCCCCTTGTAGAAAAACACCCTATCATTTATACACCAATATCACACATACCACCTGTAACAATTTATTATTATTAACATATATTAGTCCACAACTACACCTAAAACCACATGTCCAATTAAAATATAAAAAAATTCAATTTATATAAAATTAAATGGAGCCCTAAACATAAGACTATCAAACTACACCTAAAATCTACCGAATTGAAAAACATAAAAAGTAAAGATACCTAATTTAATAAATAAAACTGATACGTATCAATAGCTGATAACAAAATATGATCAAATTTGATAGTGATAATATATTAATATGATTAGGTAGATAAGTTTCCTATTATAGTAAGGAACTTAGGATGAAATTAAGGTGAATTGGTGCATAATTGATATAAAAGTGGAAGGTTTATCTGTTGTTATCTTTGAGATTAGGATAAAGGAGATATGAAAGTGGTGAAAAAAACTGGGGGGGTCAAGGGGGTCAAGGGGGTTAGGGTTATTTGCCCAGTTTGTTTTTCACGACTTTGTTTAGGATAGATAAAAAAAAATAAAGTGGTGAGAGGATATGGCGGTCGTTAACTTGCCAACTTGTTTGCTTAAGTACTTGCCCACCAAACTTTTTCTTTAAATGCAACTTTTTACCCTCTAGTTTACACTTTGTTTTCGAATACGGAGTATTACTTAGGGAAAGAAAGTGAAGAAGATGAAGTGAAACAAAAAATGCATTCGCATGTTTGGTTGACAGAAATTTATATTCTAGAAAATTTAAATTTTTGAGAACTTAGAATTCTAGAATTTAAAATACATTCGCATGTTAGGTTGACAGAAATTTATAATTTTTTTAATATAAATTTCATAAATATTCTATTTAAAAGTTTATAAATCTAAAAAATTATAAAAAATTTATAAAAAAAGTTTATAAAAATTTATAAAAAGTTTATAAAAAAAGATTTTAAAAAATTTGTAAAAAAAACTTTTTAAAAACTTTATAAAAAAAAAGTTTATAAAAAATTTACAAAAATATTAGAAAAAAAAATTATAAAAAAAGTTTATAAAAAATTTATACAAAATTTATAAAAAATTTATAAAAAAAGTTTATAAAAAATTAATAAAAAAAAAGTTTATAAAAAATTTATAAAAAAAGTTTATAAAAAAAATTCATAAATATTCTAAATAAGAGTTTATAAAAAAACAATAAGAAAAAAAGTTTATAAAAAAAAAATTTCTAAGTAAATTAAAATTCCTCACTTTTTGGAGACATTCTAATTTCTCCAATTTAAAGAATTTTAATTTGTTTTGCCATTTAGATTTCCCCCTCTCTTTTGAACCAAACATGGTACTTGAGGGAATTTTAATTTCAAATTCCATGAAATTACTCCAACCAAACGCCTCCTAGTGTTCTCGAGTATTATTTAAAGAGGAAAATAATAAGAAAATGTTTGAAAAAGAAGGGTGATTTGATTGATTTTGAAGTAAAATGTTTCCTCTAAAAATTAGACTGAAAATGTTTACTTCCTATTTATTTACTTTTCCTTACTCAAAAAACTCGAGAGCACAAGATTTAAAAGTTGATTGCTTTTTCATGGGATAAAGTGAGATTTTTAACCTAGATATGTGCAACTTAATTTGGTTATATTGTGACAGTTTCATATTTTTCATCAGCCACACTTTATTGATGCATCCAGCGAAACTTTAAAGAAAAAGCTTTTGTAAAAACATTAAAAACCTTGATCATTAGGCCACCTTGTTCATTTGGTACTTAACTATTCACTAATAGAACAAAACCAAAATTTTAACTTTGACAACTTCATTTAAATTTGGACGAATGCAGCGGTATTACTTCGAGTAGATTTTGGTTTATGTGACAAAAACATAATCTTTACTACTTATAAAGGATTGAAATCTTTAAAACTTTATGAAACTTAAGAGAAACTTTTAGTCTATTATATATGGCAATATCATCTTATATATGGCAAATGTTGATATTAGTGTTTGCATCATTTTAATTTGTTGATGTCATACTTTTTCATACTTCTTGCATATTGCATATACTCTAGTTATCAAATCTGCTACTACCATATATACCTTTAGCAACCCCTAAATCGTAAACATGTTTTAATTCTCCAAAACACGCTTTGTATTTCAAAAAACTCAAGTTTTGCATCAAAAGTCGAACCAGAATTACGATTTCGCAAGTATAATTATTTGCCGTTATACACCATCGCTTTGCGCGGGTATATGTTTAGTAATATGCAATCATATAATAAGGGGGCGCTTGGTTGAAATGAGGCAATGGGAAAGACAATGATAATGATAATGCAAAGGAATGCAATGGGGTAAATTTTCGTTACCCCCAAATTGTTGAGGAATGGTGGATTACCCATTATAGGGTAATGGGTGATTGCATTCCCTCTAACAAACCATCATTATTAATTACCTTTCACATTCCTTAGTAACAGGGGCATAGCTAAGATTTTGCTTTTGCTTTTGGTGGGCCAAATAATTTTCGATATACTAACGAGTATATAAATATCAAAATAGAATAATTTTTACGGTAGTAGTGAATTCTTAGATATTTTGCAGGCACCATCAATGTAAAAAAAAAAAAAAAAAAAAAAAAAAAAAAAAAAAAAAAAAAAAGTGTAAACTAAAGATTGGAAAAGATTTGCTATGGGACTTAGTATATTTTTTGTGGCTTGAATAGTTAAAATAGGCATATCTATACAACTTAGGGTGTGTTTGGTATCCTACTTTTGAGTGGGTTTGGATTTGAAAAGACATTAATAAGTTGTTTGGTAGGCATTGGGTTTGAAATTTATCCCAAATATTAGGGAGTATGCAAAAGATGAGGGGTATGGTGGGTTTTATGACACAAATGAACACCACTCTCATTTTCTCTCTATCTCTCTTATCTTACTTCCTATAAAAATAATTTATAAAACATATTTAAAATATAAAACAACTTTAAATATTTTTCTCACTCCTATATTAAATCCAAACTTAAATCCTAATCCAAACTTAAATCCAAATCTTAATCATAATCCTAAACCCGTCTACAAACCAAACGGGCCCTTATACAAAAAATTCGTGGCTTCACCCTACACCGTGGCTCCGCCATATCCTTAGTACTAATAACCTCTAACCAAGCATGCCTTAAAACTCTTGAGGTGTTAACATTTTTATTTTTAAAAAATTTAAAACATAGGTGGTTAAACTTAAAAGTTAAGGCGGTAGTTAACCATCAAGTTATTTGTTTCAATATTTGCCTCATAACTTCTAAAATTATGCAGCTTTTGCCCCTGTAATAGTGTAATTTGTAGTCCAAGTTTCTTAAATATTTTTTTTTGAAAGGGTTTCTTAAATATTTTTAATGGCGTAGAGATCCAGATTTATTCACTGGAGAAATGATTAGCATGCCTAAAACTTGTGCCTAAACTTATGCCTAAAACTACATGTAAATCATTTATTGGTGCTAAGCTGGGGGCCCACCATTTCACAAACCAATCAACTAATGACATGCATATTTAGGCATAAGTTTAGGCATACATTTAGTCATGCCAATCTTTTTCCTATTCACTGTCCCAAACTTTAGTGACGTTAAGTGATTCTTTTTTGTGTGTGTGCTATGTTGTTTTCTACTATTCATTGATTATTCATTTATAACCAAAAATTGTTTCTGTATGTGTCATTCTTATGTGATAGTCTTCATACTAAACTAGAGTTATTGTTTAAGAACGCGTCATTCTTATGTGAAAGTCTTCAAACTAAACTAGAGTAGAGAGGTTTAATTGACCATTTTATTTATGTATCAAAATTTGAAAATGGACTAATTTGTACAGTAGAAGATGAATATTTTTGAGATGGACACTAAAATAAGGGATATTGGCAAAAAAAAAAGGCATCATACTTGCCACTTTGTCATTGTATGTGTCTTCCTTCCTTTTTTTTTTTTTTTTTTTTTTTTTTTNCACCACACTTTTATCCCTTTTCCCTTTTATCCACACACACACACTTTTATCCCCACCACACTAAACCCTAACCCTAGTCATGAGATCCACATCGTCATCATCATCAAGATACAGATCCACATCCATCACGTCAATCAGACGTTATTACACAAAAGAAGAAGTGATTGCACGCACCGAGTGTGATTGTCATTTACCAGTCTCACCTCAAGTTTCATGGACAATCACAAACCCCGGTAGAAGATTCAAGGGTTGTCCAAAATTTGTAAGTCAGTTATTCGAATGTAAGTTAACTTTATTGTACACTAGATTGAAGTTGTGTTTCATTTGTGTATCTTGCTATGACAGCCTAGGGAAAAGCAGTGCAAGTTTTATGGCTTTATGGATGATGAGCTACCTAGTGACTACTACAAAGAGCTGTTCTGGAAGGAGCATGAAGAACTGAAAATGTTGAGGTGGAAAGTGGATGAGTTGGTGAGGGGAAAAGGAGAGGTGAACATGGACAAGGCTGGTGGATCAAACAATGTTGAAGGCAACACTTCCACCTATGAAGAAGCAACATATTTGCAAACGGTTGAGTTGAAGGAAGAATTGAGTTCCATTAGGGCCAAAATCAATTCACATGACAAAGTTGTAGTGTTGTTTGTTTTGTTTATCATTGTGATGATGTTTGTTTATGTAGTGTATTAGCCTAGTGAATCTGCTAGGTGTGATGTATCATGACAATGTTTTGGATCTGTTATGTTTAATGCACTGCTATGTTTTGGTTATTTTGTTACTCTAGCATACACAGATAATACACAAACACATTTAACATTGACAAAAGGTTCATGTCATAACTAGTGAATGCTCATTCATGAACAAAACTGAGCATCACATAATAGTGTAAAGTTACATGACATAATCACCTAATACATGTTTCTTAGTGCACAACATATAAGAACAAAATAAGTGCACAATGAGACAGTTAAGGTTACACAACATTAGAGTTTTGACATAAAAAGTAAATTTAAACAGTAAACACTTGTTTTCATTCCAAATTGAGAGCATTAGTCTTTGAACTCCCAACTCCTTGGTGTTGCTTTGCCAATTTGCTCCTTCCTCTTTGCCTTGGCTGAACAAAATGTCTTCTAACTCTTGGTTGTGCTACATTCATTGGTTGAGCAGCTGGTGGAGCTTGTGCATTCTGAGTAGCTACATTCATTGGTTGAGCAGCTGGTGGAGCTTGTGAATTCTGAGTAGCTACATTATGTGACATCTGGCTTTCTGAGTCATGAGGTGCATTTTGATTGTCAATTGGCATTTTTTCAGCATGCTCGTCTTCTTCTTCAGACAGACTTTCATTTTCATCTATCCCAAACCATCTTCCTAGGTCTACCCTTTTTAGCAGGTGGTTTGGGAAAAAATACATCAGTATACAAGGTTTGGTAAAGCAAAAAACCAAAATAAAATCTGATATTGCCTTTCAGTTACTAAGAAACAAGAAGATATCAATACAGATGTAATGTTGGATATACATAGCATCCATCAACTAATTATTCATATTAAAGTCTTAAAATGATCTATAATCGAGACAGACACGCAAAAACACCAAGCACAATGCAATAGCCTTTTGGTGTTCTGTAGAACAAATACAAGCGTGGAAATTTCCACCGTGGAGAATGGAAGAGCAATCCTGTGTCCAGGTGCTTGGAGAAAAAGGCCACTTGTCCTCTATATCTTATGCTCACTTGGTTTTCACCACCATAATAAAGGAACTACCAATTACATCATTCTTTTGCAACCTCATCAATTTTTGCCTACATAAAATTTGTTGATACTCCAAAAACTTTGAACAATTTCCGCCATTGTATGGTGGTATTAGACAAAAGATATGCAACATAATACTCTATTTCCATATTCAAATAAGAGCGGTTGAGCTCAGGCATCAAAATAATCATGTCAATTAACTGATATAGCACAAACTCTGACAAGCCAGAATGGACGAAAAGTTATCTATGTGGAGATACAATATCAAACTGGCAAGGAACACAAATATATTTATGCATAGTGACAGTGATATAACACATTATCTAACTGGCAGTAATACGGTAATGGAACATAATTGAAGCCTCAAAACAGCTATACACTTTTATTATACGTCCATAACTCCATACACGTTCGCACAAGCTATTGATCCTAATTTACTTCCATTATGTATCTTTCGAATCCAAATTAAACAATTCAATACTAAGTATTTATTAAGGGATACCTCGCAAAACACAAAGCTATAATGGACTATAAGAAAGAAGAAAGTAATCGACACAAAAATACCTCCAAGTGTTATTTGTATGGAGTATAGAGAGGAATACAATAATACAATGACCTGTACTAATATTCATAGACATAGCAAAACCAACTCTTAATCCTAGTTAGTTTCCATCCCAAGTTTACTTCATTACCAAGTAAGCTTGTTTCCTAATTCTAAACCTACACAATTAACCTAAGTAACATAATACCCCTTACTTAATACATATATTACTAGCAGTATTGTTTCCATATAAAATGACAGAAATTGTGCAAAGGAAGGGCACCCTGACTCGTGTCTATCAGAAATTATACCACAAACCTTGACAGTCCCAACAGGGACAGTTCAATGTTAAAAGATCAAAATATGAACGAGCAGAAACATGTACTTACCATAAACAAGATCTATGCTTCAAAAATACAAAATCTGTTCTTTTAATAATTGGAAATGATACTATGAACTTCTTTGATTCAATCCCTCTCGTCAATGATAAAGATCTTGGTGGAGCATATGAACCCTGCAAAGGCAAATATAAAAGATCCATTAGAAGTTTACTTGCACCCAGCCAAATTAAGGACTAAAAATACAACGCAAAAGATATTTTCTATGTGTAGAAGGTAACACCAATTACAGTACTAAAGAAAAAATGTATCATGGCTCACCAAGCTAATGGCGGAAATATTTATGATTCAGTTGTTAATTTAGTTTCATTTAGTTTTAAGGGTGTTTATGATACAGCTAGTTTTAGTTTATAACTGAAGAATCAAAAAATCTCAAAAGGTTGTCGAGCTTGGTATCCTATTTAGACTTGGTGTGTATATCTTATCTTTCTTCTATCTACGTAACTACAAGAATGCTTTAAACATGTTAACTGTATTGAAGTTAGCCACTCACGGGTTACCTAATGGTAAAAGGCTTGTGACTATTTCGCAATAAATGAGAGGTCTCAACTTCAATTCATGCCTTCAACCTTTCTAAAAAAGTTTATGACTTTATCCAGTTTGTCTGTCTGTGTGGCGATGGACTCAAACCCTTAGTCGGTCGGAAACCATGGTTAACCAAAAAAAAAACTATATTGCTATTCCGCCACTGGCTTTGTCGTCTATTAATAATACGGCTCATAGTAAGAAAACTAAAACTAAGTGTCGTCTATTAATAATATGGCTCATATTAAGAAAACTAAAACTAAGAACTCAATCATCGATGTGCTAAATTTAATTATAAGTACATAAATATACACCAGATGATGACTTTCTAACCAACAAAAGAACTTAACTTCCCAGTAAAGCATGCCCTTTCTGACTTTTAATGACAACAAGAACAACCACCAATCCCGTCGGAACGGGTATAGGGTATAACGCAAATGACTAGGTGTAGAAGGCACAACTCTCGCAAAAATATGCTAGCAATAAACAAAGATTCGAGGCGTTAACGTTACCTGAAGCTGGTGGGTTACTAATGCCATTTATCCCCTTGTAGAAAAACACCCTATCATTTATACACCAATATCACACATACCACCTGTAACAATTTATTATTAACATAAACTATTAGTCAACAAAAACCCAATTTATATATAAAATAAAGATGGAGCCCTAAACATAATACTATCAAACTACACCTAAAATCTACCGAATTGAAAAACATAAAAAGTAAAGATACCTAATTTAATAAATAAAACTGATACGTATCAATAGCTGATAACAAAATATGATCAAATTTGATAGTGATAATATATTAATATGATTAGGTAGATAAGTTTCCTATTATAGTAAGGAACTTAGGATGAAATTAAGGTGAATTGGTGCATAATTGATATAAAAATGGAAGGTTTGTCGGTTGTTATCTTTGAGATTAGGATAAAGATATGAAAGTGGTGAAAAACTGGGGTTAGGGTTATTTTGCCCAGTTTGTTTTTCACGACTTTGTTTTAGGATAGATAAAAAAAAATAAAGTGGTGAGAGGATATGGCGGTCGTTAACTTGCCAACTTGTTTGCTTAAGTACATGCCCACCAAACTTTTTCTTTAAATGCAATTTTTACCCTCTGATTTACACTATGTTTTCGAATAGCACTTAATGAAGTTTAGTAAATGTTGTGTTTTCGAGTATTATTTAAGGAGGAAAAGAATGGGAAAATGTTAGAAAAAGAGGGTGATTTAGTTGATTTTGAAGTAAAAAATATATATTTTTTAGGGCTAACTATCTAAAAATGCATCAAACTTGACACTTTTTATCATTGTATGTAGCCATTTTTTATTTATTTATTTTTTTTCCTAATGTGTGACTAAACTTTCGAATTCGGTACATTGTGTGTATTTTGTGACTATACAGCCTTGTAAAATGACCATTTTACCCTTCGAAATTTGGAAAATGTAAGGGTAAAATGGTCAAAAATTACACACAATGTGCCAAATTCGATAGTTTTGTCACACATTAGGAAAACATGGCTACATACAACGGTAAAAAGTGTCAACGCATTTTTAAGTAATTAGCCCTTTTTTTTAAATTAGGCTAAAAATGTTTACTTCTTATTTCTTTACTTTTCTTTACTCAAAAAACTCAAAAACACAAGATTTAAATGTTGATTGGGTTATCATGTTATCGAGAGAAAGTGAGATTTTGAACCTAGATATGTGCATCTTAAAACATTATATTATAACATTTTCCTGATTTTTCATCAACCACTTAGTGGATGCATCCGGTGAAAATTTAAAGAAAACGCTTTTGTAAAAACATTAAAAACACTTATCTTTATGTAATATCCTGTGAAAAACCCCAGTTATTAGCAAACAATAAACATGAAGTAATTGTAGGTTACTGTTCATGCACCCATTTTTAGGCAAAATTTTAAACTTTTATTTACACTATGCAACTCTGAATCAATACGTGTTATGCGATTTACACTTATCTAGAACGAGCTCACACGTAACCCACAATGACCTGGAAAAGGCACAAGACTCACATATGTGAATTACATCTCAGTGGACCCCACAATACTAATATAAACTATAATAAACATTGTGGGACCCACAATACTCACAGTGGGCCCCACATGGCCAAAATAAGCAACCAACACCAATTTGGCCCCACACAACCCTAGCCCATGAAAGGTAGCCCAATGACAACCCACGGATCACATTTAAACTCTTAATGGGCCAACTAAACACACAAGCCCAACAAATCAAGCCCAAAATCCAAAACTTAACTACTTATACGAATGGAGTACATGCGTTTACTTTGGCTCTCGTATTCACAATTTTTACAAACAACACATGATTACACAACCTCATTGTTCACACACAAAAGAATCGATATCAACTTATATCTCAACCTAATACGTATATATGCACAGTAAATTAAGGGCAAAGCTTAGCGAGGTCACAACTATTTCCCAACGTACCAACTTTGAGTCACATTGTGTAAAACGCGTTGCCATTGATCCCATTGAGTTCCAAACACTCTCAAATGACTTCCTAAGTACTTCTAAATGACTCACAAGCCTCACAACTTAAAAACTCACTCAAAATGTTTTCTTTTGTCTTGATATATATACAAACATACACATAAAATGTCACAACTCACTCAAGCTTGCATGAGACCTCCTAAGCCAAATGGAAACCCTTTATTACTCATTTTAGACTAAACTATCTATGCTAAATCCATCTCTAAGCTCACAAGAACTCACAACACCCTATTCGATCTATACTTATTTGTTTTGGTCACGTTAGAATTCATTTAGACCCATAAGTGTACCACGACTCCCACAACTCTCCCAAAGGACTTTAGGTAACACGACCAATAATGATTCACAACTCCTACAAACCACAAATCGACCCCATGTTATGTTTTGGTCACGTATCACAACCAAACGGACCCTTTGTGTTTTCTGCTGCCAAACAAACCCTTAAACATATTCCCACTTGATCTCTTGACCACTTAAGCACCTCAAGACTTCAACACAACCTATGTTATCTCGTTTACAACCTTAGTACACAAGTTCACGAAATAAAATCAACTTCTAGAACCCTTTTGCCTCGTCACCTCACTTAAACCGAAACACATAAGTTTATAAACACTTGGATAGGCTACTTGAAACCAATCATGCTATCCTACCTCCCCCTACTCGTTATCCTCACCCTATTAATCTCTTTGTCTCTTCAACTTGTGTCCTTATCATCATGTGTATACTCCCATGCATGTAAAACTCACGTATAGCTCATAACAAACACACACAAACTCACTTTGCTCACTGCCTAATACCGAGAAGGAAACAAGGAGGTTCAAGCTCATCACAAGCTCTTACAAGCTCACCACAAGCTCCACTCGAGCCCTTGGTGTGCTAGGAATCAAGCCACAAGTGCACAAGCTTTCCCTTTGCTTCCACAGTTACCATTCGACCCACCTTTGAAGGTGTAGTAAGTGTTCTCAAACACTTAGCATAATTTTGATCTCATTTCTATGTTTTTCATTCGTATAACACACCATCACTTTCACCTATTTAGCACCATGTCTCGTTAAGCTTGTACCTTACAAACTCACCTATTCATATCTCTATATAACTAATAATGAGGTCATGAACTTAGTTTGCACTTAACATAACCCTAAGACCTTAAATATCACACGTTTCTAAGTTGGTTTGGCCTATATCAAAAAACAGTTAACATATTCTAAGTGTTTAAAAATGATTTTCTCACTTTACTTTGGCCCTTGAATTCGTTATCTATACGTATAACATATATATATTTTTGCACAAACTATTTCTATGAAACCTCAACAAAGAAGCTACACCAAGCTCACTCCCTTACAAGCTCATATAAGCTACCTCACAAGCTCAAAGCTTGAGCCTTTTACTCGTTCACTGAAACATGTAAACACCCTTAGTGGGCCTAAAGCGCAACACAACCCCAAACTGTTGTGGCCTGTTCCATGGCCCAAAAGCACACCCTTTCACTTTGGCATTGCCCAATATAAGCCCATGAGTCATCAAAACCAGTTGGAAGCCCAATGGGCCCACAAAACACCTATTGGGCCTTAACAGTTCACTTTAAGCCCAATAACACTAAAACAAGCTCACATTAAGGTTTAAGCTCATAAAAGCCAACTGATAAGCTCACATAACTTTTTCTAAGCTTCTGGGAACATAATAAACTAATTGGAAAGGAGTCATAAGCTAAAATGGTATTTTGGACTAAAAATACAAAAAGGTATAAAGTTAAGGGACTAAAACTGCCAACTATGAGAACTATGGGTTGAAACTATAATTTTTGTACCTTGAGGTTACCAACAGTAAATATAAACTATTATGGGTCACTTGTGTAAATTTGGAGGTATAAGGAAATGAACACTTTACATATAAAGGACTAAATTTGCAAAGTTTATAAACTACAAGGACCAAAACTGTAATTGCTGCAAACCTGGTGTTAAAACAGTATAATTAGAATGTTTTTGTCATTTATTGACTATTTTGATAATGTAAGTACTAAAAATGTAAATATACATTTCATAAGGACTAAAAATGTCAACTTTGAAAGTATAAGGACTAAAGGTGTAAATAATGGAACAGGAGTGTCAAAACTGTCACTTTGACAAAGTAAAGTTAGAAATGGAATAATTACAAACCTAGGGGTACTTAAATGTCATTTCTATAAACTTATGGACTAGAAATGTAAATTTTACAAAGTATAAGGGCTAAACTTGTAATTTCACAAACTTAAGTGAAAATGGTTATTTTGATAACAATAAATACAAAAGGTGAATATTTGAGAATTAACTAGATAATAAAAGATCACCTATCACATATTATGTCAATATGTCACTTTCACAAAGTTCAAGGACTGAAACTTTAAAATTTCACTATTAAGGTTTAAAGTGTAAACCTCTGGAAACCATAAGGGTTATTGAGTAAACTTTCACCAAGATCATGGAACATAATAAACACTCACCCCACTAAAACACTTTACCCTGCAAGGGTAACACATCTCTATAAGTCCGACACAACTTATCATCGACATACATAAAGACAAGATGATATTATATATAATATTGTTTTTGAACTTTAGGCATTTTACACAAATACAAACCACCCCACCATAAGAAACTGAGGTTTTTCATATTATCCAGGTTGCATGTAGGAGCCGTTCACCAGTTGCACCTGACATACTTATTTGCCTACGTTCACACACTCATCTGATGTGAGTCTATAATCCCACTTTTTACATGTTTTACAACTATGTGGGGGGATACATGCTACACTTTTTGAACACAAGTATTTCACTTTATGTATGCCAACTTGATTATTGCATAAGACCAACTGTGCCACTTTATCTTTATAAAAGTCCCTTCTATCATGAACCTTAGTCACTTGCGAGTGAACGCGAATACTGTGAATAGATCTATTGGTGCTTGACAGGCCCATTTGTACTAGCCGGATAGATAGCCTTGGTGCTAGCCGGATTGATAGACAAATGCACTTTACTTGAGATACTAGGAGAAACGGCAAACTCCTACACTAGGGCCCCCTTATATTATGCTGATGTCATTGTGATGACACACACACACACCTGTTAAAGTTGAGTTCATGAGACTTATGACAATACGCATACAAAAACACACACCACACTTGATTTACTTCTGAAATACTTTGATTGTGTTCAACTATTTTCAAACATAAACACTATGGATTCACTCAACAATTTTGTTGACTTTTTAGCATGTTTATCTCAGGTAATTGAAGCAAGCTCAGGAGGCATGGAGTGGGCATTTGACCTTGTGTCAGTGGTGTAACGAATAAAATAAACATTCACTTTCAAACTTTTAATGTGATGTAATAACTATTAAACATCCTTGCATCTGAATTCAATAATATGAACTTCAAAAATGTCTCTTTCAGTTGTTTTCTATGATTATGACTGTGATCCTCTACGTAACACCCAAATTAGTCTTCCGCTGTTAAATCAAATTCATTGGGGATTTTTATTTATTTTTTTTTTTTTTAATTTTTTTTAGTGAGTGATGTATTTTTTGTAGTGTGATATAGGAATTTTATTGTAGATGGTGTTTATGTTATAGTAGTGTTATAGGGTATATGATGAAGTAGCAGTGCATAACACACCTTATAACACCAACTGCACCCACCTCTCTTATACTTTACATTTATATATTTTCTTTTCATGACTACTTATAAGTTGAAATTTTGACCAAGTAATCAATATTCATCTATTTCATATACAAAACATCTAACCACAATTTCATAATATAATTATTTGCTGCTTTAGATGTTTGCCATTATGCACGAGTGCTCGCCTAGTATCAGGCATGGAACACTGACATGTAGTGACCATAGTATTTAGAATAAACTACACAATACTACAAACATAATTCTCAGGAACCAGACGCACAAAATCGAGTTTTTTTTTTAACAAAATTAACATTACGACACAAAAAATCATAGACGTACCAAGACCCATCCTGATTTCGTGGCCGACTAAAAAAACTAAAGCTCTTGAGGTGTTAACATTTTTATTTTTAAAAATTTAAAACATAGGTGGTTAAAAAGTGAAGGCGGTCGTTAACCATCAAGTTATTTGTTTCAATATTTGCCTTATAACTTACAAAATTATGCAGCTTTTGCCACTGTAATAGTGTAATTTGTAGTTCAAGTTTCTTAAATATTTTTAATGACATAGAGATCCAGATTTATTCACTGTAGTGTTGTTAAGTGATTCTTTTTTGTGCGTGTGCTATGTTGTTTTCTACTATTCATTGATTATTCATTTATAACAAAAACTTGTTTCTGTATGTGTCATTCTTATGTGATAGTATTCATATTAAACTATAGTTATTGCTTAAGAACGCGTCATTCTGAAAGTCTTCATACTAAACTAGAGTAGAGAGGTTTAATTGACCATTTTATTTAGAGTAAATTGCATAAATCGTCCCTGAACTTTGGTCAAATTGCATGTTTCGTCCTAATCATTTCGAAAGTGCAGAAATCGTCCTTGTGGGAAACTTTTGAGTAAATTTTCATCCCTTGTTAGGACGAAAATTACATGTTCCAAATTGCACGTTTCGTCCCAATCAGGGACAAAAATTTGCTCAAAGGTGTCCCACAGGGATGATTTCTGCATTTTTGAAATAGTTGGGATGAAACGTGCACTTTGGCCAAAGTTCAGGGACGATTTATGTAATTAACTTTTTTATTTATGTATCAACATTTGAAAATGAACCAATTTGTACAGTATAAGATAGAATATTTTTGAGATGGACACTATAATAATGCACATTTTTAGTCTTGTGAGAGTTGCCTCATTTTGACTGAACATGTCAAAACACTCGGCTTTGATTTTATGATTCTTTTATTTATTGATTATTAAAATAATGTTGCTGCTCTTTAAGGGGAAAAAAAGTAAGTATTTATATAAAGATTTATAGTTTTGAGTCGAGTAACAAATGTTTAATCCGGTGTGAGTCTAAAACATAACCGCATCAATGAGTTCTCGTAAAAGAAACAATAATGCACGGTAAATCTGTTATACATTAGCCCTCATTAAGGTGTAGTTGGACAACTTCCTTTCTGTGATCAACGAGCCAGTAAATCTATAATGAGAGTCAGTTTACACTACAATACATCCACTTAGATCTAGAAAATAAAGAATAATTGACTTGGAGTTCAAGATCAATTACAATTCCACAAACTTTAATATAAATTCTTCTAGGGCCCTTTCAACTGCAAATGATCAACAAAGCCCTGTTAGTGTGTACTTACAGGAATGCATTCAATGCAAAGACACTCACCGGCAAGAAGATACCATATGCAGACAAATCAAGTGTGTGTGTTTTTACCAAGAAGAACATTTGCACTTTTGTAAAGGATTAAATATCATGATTCAAATGAGATCGGGAAGAACATTTGAACATTTGCCCTTTCTGTAAAGGATTAAATATCATGGCGCCAACCTCGGTGTGGTTCTTGCGCCATGGGGTTGGGCTGGTGGCATGGCACGAAGCCATCACCCCTCATGGAGAGTCATGAGGGGTTTATATAGGCGCCATACATGCTATCTATTACATATCGTCATTATTAGTCCCTGCGTTATACGCATACTAGATAACTAATGCAATTCCCGATAATGTCGCCAGCTCAAAAGCTAACACTTTCCTTTAACCAAACAAAGGAGCATCTACAGTTTGCAAAACTAAAAATGAATGTTAAAATGGAAGAATATGCAAGTTTATAATTGCGGAAAAAAAAACTGATAAAATAAAGAACTATGAGTATTTATTTTGTAACAATAGATACAAAAAAATTGACTTCAGATTCAACATAGTTGAAAAATAAATACGGTTAAACATGTGGTTACTACAGTGCATCTCACGTGATTGCGGATTTTACCTACCAGCAGAACCAAAGATAAACATACTATGTACATCTCCAAAGTACTTTCTGATACATATTCGAAAAAAGTGCTGTGAAAACCCATGGTGAATCAACCCATTGAAATGATTTTGAGCTTGATCTTCAAAGCAAGTTGAGACCAACATTTGTGCTTATTGTTAAACACCGCCTAGTTTCTTGGCATCTATAAATGCCAAATTGCAAAAGCACCTACTAGCCTCCAAAACCTTTTGCAAGTACCTTCATTCCTTCATTGCAGTCGACATAGAAAGCTAGCTAAGGGGCCGCATCACCCAAATGACCTTCTATCATAGGAATAAGTAGCCCCACAATATGCCCAAGAACAATGCAACATACACTCCACTGATGGTAAACAAAAGTAACATCATTGATAAGTTTTATTGTATACTTTTATCTAATTGAGTAATATTTTTAGAGTGCTAGATTTTAGATCTGTATATGCATAATCAAAAACACATGTATATATGCACTTCACATCCTTTAAATTTTGAACAGTCAAATCCAAGTATCAGCATATCACATACTTGTATCCTAGTTCCACCTTGTTTTATAGAAGCAAACCAATCAAATAATATGGCATTAAAGCTTCTTACCGGATTGAGGGTGAGCCATAGTGCACCACCGCTTGTAGGCTTTCAGAAGGTCAAAATTCCAAATTTCTTGCACGTTACAAATAGACCGGTTTCATAACTCAAACAGATGACTTCCAGATCATCAAAAGTATTTACACATGTTATACTGCGATCCAGCTAACCCCACGAACTTTCCCATTTCCTACATCATTTAATTCATCTCTGATGTTTTTCACATCATCCCACCTCCCATTTCCAGCATGTAAGTTAGAAAGCATAATTTTGTAGGTGCTTCTGTCCGGCTTCTTGTCAAACAGTCGCTGAGATACAATTTCCGCAAGTTTTGAATTATTATGAGCATCACAGCAAGAAAGAAGTGCACCCCATATGCCCGAATCCACATGATCTCCCAAAGAATCAATAAGATTATATGCCTCGTCCAACTCCCCAGCCATACCAAGAAGTTTCACATAGTGAACATAATGCTCGGTTTTTGCTGAAATCCCAAAATCAACATCCATTCTTCTGAAAATATCACGACCTTCTTTGATAAGACCACCATGGGAGCAAGCAGATAACAGAGCAGAAAAAGTAGATTCATCGGGTTTTAAGCCACTTTCAAGAACCTCGTTAAACACTTTAAAAGCCTCAGATGCAAGTCCATACAAACCGAGACTTGCTATTACTGAATTGTAAGAAACAATGTTTCTCTTAGGCATTTGATCAAAAACCTTGATCCCCAAATCCAGGAAACCACACTTTGAATACATGTCTATTAAAGCAGACGACACCATGATGTCTGAATCCAAGTTGTGGCGGATGGCATAAGCATGTATCTCAGTACCTGTTGCCAAATTTACCAACTGTGCAGTTACGGCCAGTAAAGTAGCAAGGAGTACAGAATCCGAATTTCTACCTTCATTGCTCATTTTTCTGAAAGAAATATAGGCTTTATGATATTCTTTAGACTGTGAAAAACCGGATATTAATGCAGACCATGTTACTAAATCAGGCTGCGATAAACTATCAAATACTTTATACGCTGAACTCATACAACTACATCTCGAATACATACTAACAAGAACACTACTTATATGTGCATTAGAATCAAATCCGCTTCTAAAACAATAACCATGAATTCCTTGACCAATCTCCAGCAAGCTAGAACACGTCAAACCGGACAATAACCCAACAACAGTATATCCATCCGGCTGAATCCCCATTCTTCTCATCATAACAAACAAATGCATCCCTTTATCCCAATCCCCGCAACATCCATAACCAGCAATCATCGTATTGTACAAAACCAAGTCTCGTGTCTCTAGCCTATCAAAAACCATTCTCGCCTCATCAACTAAGCCTAACTTAGAATAACCCGACACAAGTGCACTCCCACAAATGGAATCAAACCCCAAATCATTACCAATCACTAGCCCATGCACTAGCCTAACCCCATCCAAATCAAATCTTTCTGCACACGCGCGTAAAACACAAGCATAAGTAAAACTATCAGGCTTCGTTTCCGAAGCAATCATTTCCTTAAACAACCTAAACGCTTCACGAAAACAATGTCTTTGCGCGTAAGCTCTAATAATGGAATTCCATAAATAAACAGTTCTGTTAGGCATTTCATCAAACACTTTACGCGCAGAAGCAATGTCATTATTTATCGCGTAGAATCTAACGATTTTCGTCGCGTAAAACGGGTCACGTAAAATGGGTATTTTGATTAGTAAAGCATGGAATGATTTTGTTCTTAATAGGGTTTGATTTAGCTTTGAGAGTTCAGTCACTAGTGACTTAAAGTTGACAAACATCAAGGGTTTTTGACAAAAAAATTAATCTTATTTTTTTTCTTTAACAAATGCTGCTAAACATGTTATGTTGTGATTTCGATATCTGCCACATAACTTCTGCTACGATACAATTCTTACCCTATTGTTTGAAATTTTACAGTTATTGATTATTTTGAATTGGTTGTTATCATATGGCTTTGATTATTATTTGTTTTTTTTGTTTTCACGAATCCTGAAAATAAGCTATTTTGAGTGTGATGAAATGTTTACGTGCATACATTGGAAAATTTATTGATAGTAAGACGGTCGGAGTAAAATCGTCTTCTTTTATCACTACTGACCATCATCTCTTTACCGATGTTGCATCATAGCAAAGTCTCCCACTTCCTAAATATCACATTTTACCTCTTATTGATTCGGTCGTAGTATACCGCATGCAATCCAGGGGTGGACATAAGGGGGTTCCGGGAACTCAATGAATGTTTGCCGCCTAGTATAATTTTTTTGTTAAAAATCATGATTTTTTTCGTAAATGAAACTGGTTCTAAAATTTTGTATCATATAAACATGTCTTATTTCATTTATACTTGTAAAAATTTTGTGCATCTGAGGATTTAAAATCTTGGATCCGCCCCTAAGTATCCACTAATTATCCAAAACACATTACCCGTCATATTTATAACCACTCAACAAAACGTATCTGGTAGCCGCTATTTTTCTACAGATAAAAAGGGGTAAAATTTTGCACAATAAAACTTCCAAGGGCACAATCGAAATTCAGCAAATATACAAAACACATAAACGGCGGGCTCCACACCAAAATTTCAGAGCGCACACAATTTTCAAAAATCCCAAAAACACACACACACACACAAACCAAAATCAGGTGAAAAAAATGAGTGAAATTCAAATGATTTGCAATAAAGAAATCGAAATCCAACAACAAAGAATGGAAACCCTCGTTCAATCATTCACTAAATCCATGCATTTAATCAAATCACAAGCTAGTGAAACTGTAACTAATCAAGGTATCTTTTTATACTTTTTTTTTTTTTTTACTTAATTAACCTTAATTTAATCGAAACATATAAAAGTTTCAACCTTTATTTATTATTTTATATAATGTATGTAATTTGATGCAAGATTTATAAAAAATAAACTAGGGTTTATTACTTTATTTGTTGTGTTTGGGGGGTTTTGTTGTTTGTAAGTTGCCGAGTTACGCGGTTGCGAAAAGTTGCGTGTAATCGATTTATTTGAGTGATGATAAAATGTGGGATTTGTGGTTGTTGTTCTTGTTGTTTCAGAGAAGATAGGGAGGATGAAACTGGAGTTGCGAGGGGCGGAGGAGGATTTGGTCAAAACGCTTTCTGGTATTCTTTCGTTTATTGTAACTGTTTTACGGTTTTAGTTTTTAGATATGTGTGTAGATGATTTAGGGTATGTTTGGCAAGGAGTTTTTAAGAGCGTTTAGCTTTTAGCGTTTATATTTGAAAGCTCGTTTGGCAAAGAGCACAGCTTGTTGCTCGTTTGCCTTCCAACTCTATGTAAAGAGAAATATTACAATTGAAAGCTTGTTTGGCAAAGAGCGTTTAAAGTAGGCACGTTTATTTAACTAGGGGATGGTCTTTCTGCTTTGATTGCGATGAACTAGTTACGTAGTATATAAATTACACGTTGAAAGTGCTTGTAAATTTCATTTGCGTCCTGAGACAGTCATTAATCCCTTAACTTTGTTTTATAATCTTATCATTTACCTGGCTCTTTGTAACACCGTAACAACCATTATATTCTCCTACAAATTCAGCCCCTTTGTCGACTCTAAATTGACAAAACATATCTAGAGTGTAGCCAATGTATTAGTATTTCATTGTGAATGGGAATGCTTATGGGCTTATTTGATTCTGGAAAAGTCAATAAGCTCACCGTTTGTAGTTTATGAGCTTTAGCTTATGGTGTATGTAAGTCATTAAGCTCAAGTGTATAAGCTCGTAAGCTCTATAAATGAGCTTTTTGAATATTGACTTCTCCAAAATCAAATAAGCGAATAACCTGCTAAATAAGCTAATCCAAACACCCGTTTAAATTCAGGACGGATGGAGAGTATAAACAGCGGTTTTCAAGTCTTTCAGAACAGCTTTTATCTTTACTTTCACCAACATGATGAATGACTTGTACCCCCTAATATGCTAAGTGCATTAACATTTTACTGCAATTTATACGTGTTTCTATTTGCTAATGGATGTGTAGTGAAGACACGGAAAGAGGCAAAAAAGATGGCTATTGCAGATTCCATTTCTGCTACAAAAGCTAGGACTGAAGAACTTAAGAAAATTGTGGCTGACCAAAGGACAAGAAAGGATGAATATGCAGAAATCATATCATACCAGTCTGAAGGTATTGCGTTTGTACTTGTACTCTTTACTGCTGAGACTTGATATTCTTCATTTACAACAAAAGTTCCTACATTGTTTCTGGTTGTTCCTTTGCTTTATATGTAGTTGATATTACAAATTACTCTGAATCCTTACATTTTAGCTCCTATCTTAATTTATTTGTATTGAATAAGACATAACTACACATTACGAGTAAGTTGATAAGCTTTTTTAGCTAATAAGTATGCAATATTATTAATCAAACTTTTCTGTTTTATTTCGCTTATTAAAAGTTCTAAAAGAATGCGAGGAAAAGCACAAGCAGGATGCAGAATGTAGAGAAGAAATAGAGGAGGCAATTTTATGGTACAATAGGGTGCTTGGCTTCCGAATTGAAAGGGGACGTGGTACATAACTTACTTGACATGATCTAAGTTTATTGCATTTGTAGAATCTATCTTACTTATTACATTATTCTTTCAGGAATAAAGTTCATATTCACCAACATACACCCGAAGAATCTAAATGAAGAGTATTTCTTTACTATTCGTCTTGAAAAAGATATTTATTCTTGTAAGTACTACATGTGTTATCTCATTTGCTTATCTTTTTAGCTTTAGTGAAAGTTATATTGGGAAGGCTCTAATTCTTTGCTTCTGCTGTGTTCAGTGCTTGATTGTCACCCACAAGTGAGCGAGGCAAAAAAAATGATCGAAGAACTAAATATTACTAATGGCTTGTACAGTTTTGTCAGATCTATGAGAGCCAAATTTCAAGAGGTTGCAGCTGGAGGTAAAGCTCGATCTCTGACACTTCTTACTGTTACACTCTGTCAATGTACTATATAAAATTTTGCAGTAGTTGTGGCAAAATGGCCGGGTGGGGTAACATGTAATGAATGCTATATATGCAACGAGTCAAAATGGGTCTAGTCTGGTTTACATTATACATATTTATTCCGAAAGTTTTGAACTATATTACATATAATTGGTGTGTAATAAATGAGTATAAGCTAATACAGTACATTATATCCTAATAAAATGATTTAGGATAAGTAATTCACTAGAAATGGACTTTTGGTCACTTCCAAGTTCCAACACATATGACCCTTTTTTTTTAAACTAATCATTTTTGTGTTACGTGTTAGAAATAAGACATAACCCTGATTGATCCATTCATTAGTTAATGGGTCAAAGTTGCCATCTTTTTTATGAGTATGGCTCCTTATGGAATGCTTGAAACTGTCATTATTGTTTTTGCAGAAAAAATACTTGAAATTGCTTCTCATCCTCAAGAAACTACGGTCATAACCATGTCAGCCCCACTCTCTTCAGTATCCACCGAGAACGGAAGTGGATCCCCTGCAACTGTTGATCGCTCCAGACAAGGCAAAAGAGCCAGGAACGCCAAAAATGTTCAAGGGGTACAATCATCAATTCTGTCACCTGTATCTGCTTCCTCTGTACGGAAATCCCCCCGCTTTAAGGTACAGTTACTATATAGAGACCAGTAATTTGATACCTAGTGGAGATGTTCAGTTTATATGTTTACCTATCTGTCAAATATCAAAAGTGTATTAAAAAAAAGACAAAATATAGTTATGGACCTATAATACTGCGTATTAGTTTATTTGTAATGATGATATTGGATAATTGCGTTAGGAAATAGGTAAATAGCCGCATATCGTGGGCCATGAATCATGGCACTAATATGTAGCAACTTTATATTTTTGTGTTTGAATCATTAATAGTAAGGGAATGTGAACTCTTGATTTACGTTTTAACTAGAGGTGGCAAAACGGCTGGTCGAAGCTGTGTAACAGACTAACAGGTTGAAACAGGATCATGTCAGGTCTGATAATAGAATCACATTGTTTCAATAATAATTACTGCTAAAAATTATTTAGGAGCCTAGGATTTTTTTTGCTTAATAAATACACTTTAGGCAACTTTCGACGTTCCTCTTGTTTGTCCTTTTTTACGCGCTTTACCCTTTAGCGATAAGCCGATAAAACATAACCCCAATTGTTATGAGTTGAAATTGCCATATCTAATTTTAACTGATCAAAAGTTAACTTATTTTTATTTTTATTATAATTTTTTGGCAGGCAAAGAAATGAAGATGGAGGTTGCTGATATATGGTCACTCTTAGACTTGCTTCTTGTTATTTGCTCAGAAATATTTTCTAAACTCATTTAGTACTTGTAATTTGTGGCAAACTATATTGTTTGCTTGTAATTAAGAATATTTTGAGTAGTTGCAAATGCAATCTAAAGTGATCAAGCTCATTGGATGTGTGCGAAGACACTCAAGAGCTGAACTCTTGTTTCAAACGATGCCATTTTGTCAGCAGGTGTTATCTATATAAAAGCAATGTTTTGCTTTCACCTGGCTGTTTCTGCAAACTGCAGTGCTCAATTTGTTGACTTGTCTAATAGGAGAAAATGGCAAAAGTCATTCCTGGTGGGGCTATTTTGGTGTCTCCCTAACAAGGCATGTTTGTGCAAACTGCAGTGCTCATTTACTTTCTGTCACATTCTTTTTGATTTTTTGGATCATAAAAATGATTGGATCAGATCAAAATGACCTGGCTCGTTGGCCATTGACATGCTTAGTTGTTACATGCATGCTTGCGTTAAAAGCCTTTACAATCTCTGCTGAGTACAATTTTTCTAGTCATTTGATGTATCATGTCGATGGTTACATTTGCATACTTGTCTGATTTCAGCTCCAAAAGTCAGGGAAGCGGAATTTGATTATTGTTTCCCTACTTTCAGCTTTTATATATACAGCATGCATTCATATAGAGGCTTTCTTTCATATATTTTCACTTTTTCTTTCTATCACATGGAGGGTTAGTATTTGATTTCTCGTGAACTGCCTAGCAAGTTGTGTGCTTGAGTTATGTTGTGATTTTGTAACGATTCTAATTGTTCAATATCACACGATCACCTTCAAAACACAATGCCACACATCCTGTAAGAATGTCATTGTTTGAGTTGTCCAATGTCCATCTATGTTGTTGAAATGTTCACTCATATTTTTATGACAATAGATACATCATTGTTTCCCAGTTACATAATATGATTGAAGGTTTTCCTGAGTTTACATTGTGCTATAATTACTAAGCTTACATTGTGGTATAACGACTAAGCGATGATTATCTACCAGAATGGTTTGTGTTGTTTCACCTTCCATTGAACACCCCACTAAACACTTGGCTGGTCCCACCAAGTGAAGCTTCCCATTCTATGGATGACATCACAACTTGGCCCAACATCGTGACAACATTGCTCATCTCTGGTCTACTAGCTGGATCTTCACTCAAGCACCGGAAGGCTGTTTCAGCCATCTGACAAGAGGGTATACTTTTGTTAATATAAACAGCAATAACAGTGCCACTTAATTATTTGTTTTGCTCTTATTGGCTAAGACTCAATTTGATTAAGATTTGTGTCGATTAAGAAAACTTGCTCTTTCATCAGAAGGGGTTTTGGAGTTTGTCTTAATGCTTTAACTAAAGGGTGTTTAGGATTGCATATTTAAATAACCTACGCTTAAGTTCAGCTAGTTGAAAACATGAGTAAACTGGAGTAATTCTGAAGTCACCAATAATAATCAAGTTTGAAAATCCATAATCTCACATTGCTTATTGAAAACAACACCCCAAAAGCACAAACCTTATACATTTCATCTATAGGATAGCTGTCTTTTATATTGTTGTCAATTTGAGCTTCCAATGCTGTTGTCGGTTCTTGATCTTCGAATATTGCACGTATCTAGTCATTTTGGAAGAGAAATGGTTAATTTGTATTGATAGATTGACTCAGTAAAGTGGATCATTTGAAAATGTTTCTAGATATTAATTAGATTATTGAAATGCTTGCAGTAAACTAAAACATTAGGACTCACCACTGAAATTAGTGTCTTGAACTTCTTTGGATCCTTCTTATCACGTGCAAGTGCTGGCTGACCGGTTATCAGCTCTGCTAGAACTACCCCGAATGCAAAAACATCAGTTTTTGATGTAGTTTGCATTTCGCTTATCGACCTTGCATAAACAAATTGAAGATAATGTCATGATAATTACCATCAATTCCTACCACTTGTGATTTTTACCAAGTCTGTGATATTCAACCGATATACGTAGAGATGACGGTTTTGACCCATTTACTTATCAATGGGTCAACACAGGTTATGTTTTATCTCTACTGGTTAAAATCAGGAAAGTTCGCTGAAAAAGAAATGGGTCAAATGTATTTCAATGCAAACAAAAATGTGTGTTTTTACCAATCCAAGCTGGCCAAGCAAAAATGACGATTTTTTACTCTCACGCATATTAACATGTTGACAAAACCACCTTTTTTTCCACCTTTAGGTGTACACATGTATTACTAGTATCAAGTAATGGTGTCAAACATACTCAGGAGCTAGATAGCCTGGTGTACCCACAACTCTTGTGGCTATGAAATCATCTTCATTTGCACGCTCGAAAAATTTGGTCAGTCCAAAATCAGCAACCTACATGACCACCTTAGTAGTGTTAGCTGATAATTTAAATTTTAACCACCATTATGATCATGAACAAATCATATTTCAAATCATTAAGTTTTAACAAAAAATAACAATGATGCTAATAGGTTTCACAGGTACCTTTGCTTTCAGTCCCAAGTCTAGAAGTATATTAGCTGTTTTAATATCTCGATGAACATAACGTGCCTTTGTATGATCATGAATATATTCAATTCCCCTAGCAGCATCAAGTGCGATATTTGCTCTTGCTGACCATGAAAGCGGCTGGTGACCTGATAACTTCTTGTATTAGAATCTATAACGATTGAACTATCTTCTTTATCTATGGGCTGGTTGGGTAACAGGTCAAAATGGGTAGTTCTGTGTATGATCGAAACAAGCCGTGTTGGATTTTTTGTCCCGCCATATGATCAAAACTTAAATTATCTCAATAATAATCAAAATATTTAAATACAATGATTTGGGTATGCATTAAATTACACTCTTTGCGACTTCTGACCCGTTTCCTTTTAATCTATCTATTTATTTGACCCGTTAGGTATAAAACATAACCATCAACCCATCAATATGTAACTAGGTTGAAGTTGCCACCAATAGTGAATGGGTCACCAGAAACTTACCTTTTAGCAAAGGGTCCCGAAGATGTTCGCTAAGTGTTCCATTCTGGACATACTCATATACCAAATAAAGATGGTTGTCGCCACTTGCATATCCCAGAAGTTGCACCTAGAGAGCGAAGTTTAAAAAATCGATCATTTTTAAGTGTTTTTTTTTTTTTTTTTTTTTTTTTTTTTTTTTTTTTTTTTGTAACATAAAGTTCTTACCACATTGTTATGATGTATCCTGCAAAGAACCTTAAGTTCTGCAAAGAACTCCTTTGACTTGCTTGATCTCATCTTCTTTATTGCAGCTTCCTGTTAGGCACATACTAGTGTTAGATTATTGTGTAATACTAGTGTTAGGCACATACACGTCACTCGGTTACATACCCTCTCTCTTATTATGCCAAAGTACACACTACCGTGTCCACCTTCCCCTATTTTCCGCGCTTCATCAAAATTATTTGTAGCCTGCTCAATCTCCTCCAGACTGATTATAACTGGTTTTTCAGACTCAATATTTGTTGCTGCCTCTGCATCATTCATAAGTATATTCAGACTTTGTTGTGCGTTCATTGTTACAAACATGTTTAAAAAAAAAATTAATCTAAATTTAATATTTTAAATCTTATAATAACTAATGTATATAATACAAATTTTTGAAGTTGATTTAGAAGGTTGTAAACAATCGAGGACATTTTGGGCAACCTTCGACTTGTTTGACCCGGCTGAGACATAATACAACCTTACAACCCAAATTGACCATTAACTAACCTTCCATGTTTATATTAAAAAAATGATTTTCGAGGGTCATCTTCTCAGCGTCTATTCTCTTATTAATGATTTTCGATTCATTTTTCTTGATTTTGTGAGCCTGTCTTTTTCTATATAGAAACAAGACCAAGAAAGCCGCCATAAGCACAGACATAGCTAACACTATGAACACGATTATTATCCAAGTCTTCATTTTCCCTGCTATAGAAAATCATAAACATAAAGTTGAGGCACAATAGTATAGGTGTCAATATGGGTGAGTTGGGTAGGGTTGACCCGAAACGCTTTTAGCATTATATATAAAAAGTAACAATTTTACATAGAGATTCAATATTTTGTATAAGCATTATCAGTGTTGATATTCACCTTTTTTAAGGTTTTGTTGTTACAAAATGACCAAAACGGGACACAAAAACGTTTTTGATGACTTGCATGACAAAAGAAAGCACAATGGCTAAAATGATACAAATGAAATAGTATGTTGCTATTTTATGCAAAAACGCTTAAAAATTCATCATGGCCGTATTTTAACATGTTTCCTCATTAGCAATTTATTCAACGATTTGACCCGTTAGAGATAAGGCATAACCCACCATACCCATTCTAGAGTAAACGGGTCGAAAAGGATACTTACCTTTCTTTGATGCTCGAATCATGTTTTTCTCCTTAGGTACAAATAACACCCACCCAATATCCATATAATTTGGATCTTTAGTCAAAACCTTATTCATATTTTCAACTTCGACCTCTTTTGCATTAAGAAGGCTAGAAATCCCAATCAAAGTATCTTCAGCTTGTATAGTATACGTAACAACTTCCTGAAACTCATTTTCCATACAGCCGCAAACAATACGTACATTAACTTGTTCATCATTTTTTTCACTAACATTCCATACTTGCCCACTATAATACTCATCTTTTATAAACTCAACACTCTCTCCTGGTTTCCGTTTATATACAGAATCATAGTAATAGTATGCATTGCTATTGTTATCTTTCCCACAAGCACATTGAACGGAAACTAAATAATCTAGATTAGTGTTGTGTGTTATAGGTGCGATTTTAGAGGTGTTAACTGAGTAGAAAGAGGCGATATCTTCAAGTTTATGGCCTTTAGAGATGTGGTAAAGATAGGAATCACATGTGCGAGTGTAGTTGGAACATCTTAAAGGGTAGATAACGGTTGATTTTATGACTACATTGAGTGGAAAAACAAGCGTGAAAGATGTGATGAAGAGAGTAATGCAAATGAAGTGTTTTGATGAGGCCATGAGCATCTTTTAGGAAGAAAATAGAATTGCTGGATATGAAGTGTGGTATTAAGTACAGTGACATGGGTTTGTATTTGCATAATTGACATCTAGTTAGATTAAGAGAGCAAATTTGGATCTTCTCTTGAGCATTTTGCATTTACTTTCTCTTCCTAAACTGTTTTTGTTATATATAAATATGAACACGCTGGACGACATGTGGGTTGGGTAACTGGTCAAAATTTATAGCCGATTAAAGCAAGTTCGGACTTTTTCTTAACTTTTCTTCGTTTTTCACGAATATTGCATACGTAACATAGTTGATCTAATTGTTTTGAGTAAAACCATTTAGTCGGTTGTAAGTATAATTTGGGTGACTTCTAAACCTTTGGATACTTTCATCTTACCCTAGGTTTGCACCTTACATATGTTGGCATATTAACGTCTTGTTACTACTGATAGGGTTGCATTCTTGGTTCTTGATTTTGTTCTTCGTTGTCCTTATTGGCTCATATGTTGCTATCAGGAATATCATAGCACTCAAATGAATAGTGTGTGTTTTTGTTTTTTTTATTTTTTTTATTTTTTTTATTTTTTTTATTTTATTTATTATATATATATATATTTTTTTTTGGGCATATATGTGTATTTAGACATGTATACCAATTTGACCACTTATGCGTTGAATTCGTTAAATGTATGATCACCTTGCTATGACTGTTTTACACATTTGAGAACAAATGACTTTTTGACAGTCTAAAGGTCAATGTCTTCCTGAAAGATGTCTTTTGAACTTCTTTGCAAGATGACACAAAGAAAGTCCAACATACACATAGGAATTCATTCTATATATGTTATATAATGTAATTCTGTCTATATGTGTGTTGTATATTATATGCACGGCCTGCTATAAGTCTCCATCAACATTGGAATATCCTGGATTCTATTATCATGAGGATGTTGAGGTCATACATATTTGGACCCGTGTTTTAGGGCCGAAGTTGACAACCAGACGAGTTCTTGCAGGGTTACGATTGTGCAGAGCTGGATTGAATATATATGATGATTTTGGATCAGGGATTAGCAATTTAATGCATAATCCAAGTAGATGTGACAACATTATTTATTGCATTATTGGTCTTAATCAAATAGACAAACACCATAAAAAATATGTGCAAAAATTGTCAAGATTATTATTATACTAGATTTTTCTGCTGTATGAGTTAAGCTTATTGAGTTGCTTGAATTTAGTCTAGTTGACTGAGCCTATAGCTTGGATTAGCTCGAGTTTTACATTGTGAAAAATATTATATTTCAAAAATAAGCTTGAGCAGTGCCTTTGTATCTGAATATGAAACAGATTCACATTAGGTTCATCTATTGATAAGAATTATGAAACAAGTAGAAATGACTTTGGTTTCTATGGTTTTGTAGATTGAATAGGTTCGTTCAAAACTCTAAACATTATCGCGCCTGCAAATTTAATGCTTGGTAATAAATTATCACTAAGATATTGATTTTCAATGCTTGGTATACTCAAATTTATATGAGTGAAATGAGTTTGAGCTGAGCATAGTTGTTTTTTAAGCATATGTAACTAAATGGCTTTAATATTTTCTAATACATAAAGTATTAAATGATGATTTGCTGTAAATTCAATGTTCTTTGATCTACAGTTGCTGTCGATGGAAAAACATCAGCTAAACCTTTAAAACCGAATTTCAACATGGTTTTCAGCTCAAAGCAGGATTCTAATGCATTTGTTCTAATGCATATATGTACTTATGCATTTAACGTAATATGAACATAGACAGTAACTGTTATACAAATTTGATGATTAAGCTATGCATTTGAATGTCTTTACTAAAAGCACCCTGGTGACAAATGCCTTACAAAATATAAAGTAGACCGAGTTTTACTTGCATTCCAGATGACCTATGCGGATTCTCTTCTTCTCTTCATCTTGTCAACTCTTAGCACCACTGCAACATATATCTTGTCCATGATTTTCTCAGAAAACCTGTAAAGCTTATGTCTCCAATCTTTTTTGAACAACAAAAGTCCAATAACACCCCAAAACCCTGCTGCAAAACCACTCATTATGTCCATGTAGAACCATACCTTTTTTGATTTATGACCAGCTGCTTTGCTGTATTTGTGCATTGTTGTTTGGTCCTCATTATTGGAGCAATTCTTTGGTAATGGAGCACCACACAGGTCTCTGTTCCCGACAAATATTGATGGATCCATAAGGGTCTGCAATTGATTTCCTGTTGGAATTCGTCCGGACAAGTTGTGTGACAAATTCAAATAGCTCAAAAAATTCAAAGCTCCAATGCTTGGAGGGATCGGACCGGTCAACTGGTTTCCTGATAAATCGAGAGAATTTAACGCCTTCATGTTTCCAATGCTGTCTGGAATGCCACCGTTGAGATGATTATTAGACAAATTGAGACCCAGCAATGCAGAAAGTGACATAAGCTCGACAGGTATTTCTCCGACAAGTTTATTGCTTGAAAGGTCCATGTTTATGACATATTTGAATATTGTTGTATATTCAAGAGAGACACCTTTCATCACCTGAATCAGATTTTCTTCAGACCATAAATCTCCAGGATTTTTTTCAAAAGAGCTACCGTTAATCATACCATTCAACTTTCCTAGACAATGAGGGATGGGACCCATTAAGTTGTTGTGTGCCAAATCCAAGATTTGAAGATCTGAATTATTGCACAAAGATTGAGGAATACTTCCAGTGAAGTTATTTTTGTGTAACCTGAAAAGTGCCAATTTTGTTAATTTTTCTCCAATCCATTCGGGTATGTTCCCAGAAAACCCATTATTACCCAAATCTAAGATACTCAATTCTCGTAAATTCTCCAATTCTCTAGGAAGCTTGCCTGTGAAATGATTGTCGTTCAAGTTTAGCCAACGTAATGTTGATGATCGAGGTAGTATAGAACTTGGAATGACACCAGATAGCTGATTTGAGCTAAATTGCATGGTATGCAACTTTCGCATATTCCCAAGACATTCAGGAATGCTCCCAGTTAACCTATTTCTGGAAAGATCAAGATATTCCAAATCAGTCCTTCTACACAATGAAATAGGAATCGACTCATTGAAAAGGTTATCTTGCAGATATAGTGTTTTAGCAACACTATCTGACACATCAACAGATCCTTCACTAGGAAGGTTTGTTAAAGGTCCGCTTAGTTTATTGTGAGAGAGATCTAAGAAATCAACGACGGGCATCTTTCGCAACCATGTGGGCAAAGGTCCGGTAATGCTAGCATTAGACAACCTTAAACTCTTTAGCTTCTTTTGTGTTTGGAGCCACTGTGGAAATACATTTATAATCTTGATGGAACTGAGACCAGCACCTATCAATTGGAATGGAGGTTTCCACTCACGTGAAACATTGAATGTCAGCTTACTGTTAGAAGTGATAAACAAGTGCTTCAACATCGAAAGCTTTGCAAAGTGGGCTTCAATAATTACTCCTTCTAACGAATTCTCAGAAATATAAAGATATCTGAGTTTGGTGAGTTGCCCAATAGAAACGGGAACAGTCCCATTTAACGAGTTTGAAGACACTGAAAACAGTTGTAATGAAACAAGTCTTCCTAGGGATGTTGGGAGTGGGCCAGTTAACTGATTTGAACTAAGATCCAATTTTATTAAAGCAGTTAAACTTCCAAAGGATTCTGGGATTGAACCGTTCAAGTGATTGGAAGAAAGGTCAAGTGTAGTAAGTTTCCCAATGAATTTCGGAATGGGTCCTGTTAGCTGGTTACGAGAAAGATCCAACTTTTCCAATAATCTTAATCTTCCCAGAGATTCAGGGATTGGACCTGTTAATTCGTTGCCGTGTAAACTTAAGCCTCTCAAATTGACCATTCTTCCCAAGGAGTCTGCAGGGAATGCACCTTTCAAACTCCAATCTAGGTTCAGCCTCTCGAAAGCGTATTGGGAGCATTCTGATACATTTTCTGGTGAGTCAGTCATTTCAACACGAAAGTAATTGTCCGACAAAGTCAGTGCTTTCAAGTGACATTGTCTCCAGATTCCAACATCCTCGATATGCTCAAAGTCGTTACTTGAGAGATCGAGCCTTAAAAGGTTAGGCATGATAGGAACCGATGAATTTAACTTGTTTGATGAAAGGTCAAGGGATAATAGAGAACTCATGTTTGTTAAAGCAGATGGAAATCTGCCTTCAATTAGGTTCCTGCTAAGATCCAGGTGTTGGATGATAGAAATTGCGGTGAAATTAAGATGATTGGGAGATAGATGCGTGTTTTGGAGCCCACAATCTGACAAACGCATCTTTGGAAAATAATGGATCGTGTTTAGAAAGTTTGTAGAATTCCATGAAAGACTAAAACTGAAGGATGAAAGGTCCAGGAATTCAAGGGATGTCATGTTCTGAAAAAAGCCTGGAAATTGACCTTTGAAATGATTGTAGCCAAGATCTAGATGCTTAATGTTGGCAAGTGTTGTACTCAAATTACTAAGAGTGCCAAGATCAGCATTTGTAAGCTCACAACTTGACAAACTTAACATTTCTAAGGAAGGCATCAAGTAAAACACCATGTCACGGTTTTGAGCTTTACTAAGATCTACATAACTCAAGTCAAGATACTTGAGTAATGAAAGGCCAGATATCCATGACATATCATCTGACATCAATGTGCTTGATCCGAGATCAAGAACTTTTAAATTCGAAAGATTTCCAATGTGAGGAGGAATAACACCAGAAAAAAAGGCATTGGAGAGATTAAGGTAACTTAGCTGTTTGAAGGATCCAATGAATTCAGGGATCCGGCTTCCTCGAAAATCATTAGCACTCAAGTCCAAGAATTTTAGATTCCTCAAGTGTCGTAAAGAAGAGCTCACCTCGTTACCAACTAAGCCTTCTTGAACACGATATATGTTTTCACTTCCTCTGAGATGAAGGCTTTCAACTTTCCCAGTTACATTGTCGCAATGAACTCTTTCCCACTGGCAACAGTCATTGCCAACCCATGATGACAACATATCAGGGACATCGTAGACACTGTGTTTGAACTTGAGTAGAGCTAATCGCTCTTGCTTAGAGCAAACTGCCGAGATATTTGGAGCACACAAACAAGTATGCATGTTTGCAACAAAATATATACTTAAAACGAGAAAGATCAACAAAAACCAGTGATTCGCCATTTTTAATATTAGTAGTAAAATGCAATTTGTAAAGATGGGTTGAAATGATCAACAAATTACTCCGTAGTACATTAATTTATGGCGTTATAGAAGACTTGGAAGTAAAATTTGAAGTCAATAAATTACTGTAGTACATTTTTAATGCGAAGTACTAGTAGTAAAGATGGGCTGAAATGATCACATGCTTCTTTTTGTTGTTTTGTTATTATAGCATAAGTCATTAAGTCTTATGCCTGCTATATCTAAAAGAATGGTATACTTAGAACTTTATTTCCTGAATGTAATATGTTTCTGAATTGTTTGTCAGTTTGTATAAGCAATGTGAGTCTGTTCATATGTGCTATGAAGGAATGATCATGTAACTTGCTGGTTTAAATTAATAAAAGTTCACCAAGTAATAACAAGCGAAGAAAATAATAGCATCTATATCTGTAATCTCATTAAATCAAGATAATAACTAAGTGTCAAAATTTTAGCAAACGAACATACCAAAAATATACATGTGCCTTCAGGAGATAAATTTTCAGTGCAATTTATGAAAGCAAATGAGACCAAATTATAATTTTATCCCTTAGACTATAAATATTTTACATGTTTATTCACATAACCAATAACACTATGTCATAGCATTTTGTAAACTATCTCATATTGCGATAATTTTTCTTTTTTTTAAATTTTTTCGACAATGTAAAGGTTGTATTTTTATCTTCGAAATGAGTCTATTGATATGGTTTTGAGATGATTTGTAACTTTTATTATTTCAAAACTATATGACCATTAAGGTTATTGAAGATAACAAAAGGTACTATACGTTGCCCAAAAAGTTAAAATTTGTTTTCGTAATATAACATCACAGTTAACAAAATGTTAGTATCTATAGTGTATTTTTTTTCTTAATAAAACATCACCAAAAAAGAACTCCACAATAGCTATACTTTTGATATGTTTTAATATAAAAAAAAGGAGATATAAAAACCTTATTAGGGTTTTGTTTCGTTTCTTCAGTGATGTCACGTAAAATCAGTTTTGGATTTTTTGACTGCTGATGGGCCTGATTGACGAGACATGTGTGACTTCTGTGATTTATCCATCTTTAGTTTGGTTACCAACTGTGTGGTGTTTTTTAGTGTGTGGATGGGTTGTGCGGTGGTTTATGGTGATGGTGGCAGAGGTGCGGCTTGCGGTTTAGTGATGGGTTTTGAGGGTTTATGGTTTTGGCCTTTGGGTTAAAATGGAGATGGGTTAAATTTGTTTGGGTCCTGTACTCCTGTGTTTGTGGTTTGTGGAAATGGTCAATTGACTATTTGAGTTAAGTATTTACCAACTTTTATTACCAGATTTTTTTATTATTTTTCTAACGATAAATTTCTTCAGCGAGACTTGAAATATAGGGATATCTTGGCTACAATCCTCATAAAAAATACACACAAAATAAATCAGGGACCCACAGAATAGGATTCAGGGACCCACAAAAAGACTCAGGGACCCACATTTTTAGCCTAAAATTGTAGCCAATTAGCTACAACAAATTGTAGCTAATATATTCCCTTTTAATTTATGAATAAAAGTTTTAAATTTCTGGGTTTTAATTTCAAAAGTGTATACAAAAATACATCAATCAATAGTTCTATAAAAAATTTAATTAAAAAACAGATTAAAAACATTAAGGGTGAAAGGAGAAAAGAATGGGAGGTGAAATGTGAGAAAAATGTGAAGTGGCTCTCAAGTTAAATGTGAGGTAAAGTGACCACTAATCTTATCTTTCATATTACTCACCAATTAGTTTAACACATATAATAATCAAATTGTTAGGCTTATAGTTCGATTTATCATGTCGGCCTACAAATCATTTTTTCTTACCTATCATTACGCCTAAATGATCCTACATTTCATGGGTGTGCTTTCTCTCGAATAAAAAAGAGAGGCAAGTTGATGTACTTATATGATTGTCGAGGACTGACAGAGCCTCAAACCATCATCATCCGCCTTGACTGTTGATATGGTGGTGCTCTTTTATATTAAAAAAATGATTTCCGAGGATCATCTTCTCAGCATCCTCTTATTAATGATTTTCGATTCATTTTTCTTGATTTTGTGAGCCTGTCTTTTTCTACATAGAAAACAAGACTAGGAAAGCCGGCATAAGCTCAGACAGAGCTAACACTATGAACACGATTATTATCCAAGTCTTCGAATCCGGTCATATCACATTAATATATATACGCAAAACTAACAAAAGTATCTTTGGCTTGTATAGTATATGTAACAACTTCCTGAAACTCATTTTCCACACACCCGCAAACAATACGCACAGTAACTTGTTCATCATTTTTTTCACTAACATTCCATACTTGCCCACCATAGTACTCATCTTTTATAAACTCAACACTCTCTCCTGGTTAATTTCCGTTTATATACAGAATCATAGTAATAGTATGCATTGCTATTGTTATCTTTCCCACATGCACATTGAACGGAAATTAAACTAAATAATCTAGATTAGTGTTGTGTGTTATAGGTGTGACTTTAGAGGTGTTAACTGAGTAGAAAGAGGCGATATCTTCAAGTTTATGGCCTTTAGAGATGTGGTAAATATAGAAACCACATGTGCGAGTGTAGTTGGAACATCTAAATAAAGGGTAGATAACGGTTGATTTTATGACTACATTGAGTGGAAAAACAAGCGTGAAAGATGTGATGAAGAGAGTAATGCAAATGAAGTGTTTTGATGAGGCCATGAGCATCTTTTAGGAGAAAATAGAATTGTTGGATATGAAGTGTGGTATTAAGTATAGTGACATGGGTTTGTATTTGCATAAGTAGCATCTAGTTAGATTAAGAGAGCAAATTTGGCTCTTTTCCTAGAGCATTTTGCAGATTAAGTAGGAACACACTGGACAACGACATGTAGGTCGGGTAACCGGTCAAAATTCATAATTGGTTAAAACAAGTTCGGACTTTTTCTTTTGTCTAACTCTTTCATTTTTCACGAATATTGACATTTTGGTTGAAGCATTTTGTAGGTTGTAAACACCGAGTATCCT
The DNA here is from genome assembly GCA_014162995.1 of Artemisia annua. Classification (NCBI taxonomy): domain Eukaryota; kingdom Viridiplantae; phylum Streptophyta; class Magnoliopsida; order Asterales; family Asteraceae; genus Artemisia; species Artemisia annua. The sequence goes on along the minus strand of LBNU01014249.1, from coordinate 83,494 downwards.
TTGGATAATCTATAAACCATCCAATACATTTATCTTAAACTATAGTTTTGTACCTTATACATGTTGGCATATTAACGTCTGGTTACTACAGAATTAGTTGCATTCTTGATTCTTAATTTTTGGTTACTACACGTCTAGTTACTACACATTCGTACCTTATATATGTTGCCGTATTAACGTTTGGTTACTACAGATTTGGTTACATTCTTCGTCGTCCTTATGGGCTCATGTCCCTATCAGGAATATCATAACACTCAAACAGTCAAATGCATAGTAGTTTTGTGAAAAATGCATGTTTGTATGTAAAAATATTAATTTGGGCAATTTATGTGTTGAGAGGTTTAAGGTTTGATCATCTTGCTAATAACTTGTTTTACTCATTTTACAGTAAATGACTTTCTAACAGATTCAAAGTCAACATCTTCATGAAAAATATTTTCTTAACTTGTTTGCTTGATGACACAGATATTCAAACATATACATAAAAACTTCATTCAATTTTATATACATTATCGTATATAATTCTGTCTACATATGTGTTGTCTATTATCTGCATGGCCTGCTATAAGTATCCATCAACATTGGAATATCCTGGATTCTATAATCATGAGGATGTTGAGGTCATACATATTTGGACCCGTGTTTTAGGGCCGAAGTTGACAACCAGATGAGTTCTTGCAGGTTACGATTGTGCAGAGCTGGATTGAATATGATGATTTTGGATCGGGGATTAGCAATTTAATGTATAATCCAAGTAGATGTGACAACATTATTTATTGCATTATTGGTCTTAATCAAATCGACAAATACCTTATAAAATATGTGCGAAAATTGTCGAGATTATTATTATTATACTTGTACAAAATTATAAACCAAACTGCAACCTTGGATCTAAACCAAGACTCTTTATTAATCAACCACAAACCCAGAACAATACAACAACTGATCTCAATCAGTTATCAATAACAACCACTTAACCAATGAACCAAAACCAAATCCACCACTGCTACTCAGGTGTGGATCTATTATCTAGATTGATAATAGTTCTATTACAATAAGAATGAAAATACTATCAAAAGTGATTTCAACAGAATGAAGATGGGTTTGTGTTTGAGAGAGAAACAGCTGAGATAACGAATTAGGGTTCTGAGATTAGAGCCTCTAATCTTTAGCTTATATAGTCCAGAAAAGTAACTTTGCCCACTTGCTAGCTTTAGTCCTTCAACCTTGAGTCCTTTTCCATAACAAGCTAAAAGTCCAAAGTAGTATAACTGAAACTTACAAATACACATTATTAGTCCCTGAACTTCTAATAAGCCAGAATAAGATTAGTATTTCCATCACCCTCCCTTAATCTTATTCTGGAATAGATCAATAAGATTAAGTTTAGAACATAGCAAGCTATGTTGTCTTGTATCCAATCCCTTTGTTAGAACATCTGCTATTTGATTAGCAGTGCCTATTTTAACTGTTTCAATTACCCCAGCAATAATTTTTTACCTTACAAAATGTAAATCAATCTCTAAATGTTTTGTTCTTTCATGAAAAATAGGATTGGCAGCAATCTTAATTGCTGAATTATTGTCACAAAATACTTTTACATGTAAGAGATTTTTACAATTCAAATCCTGCAGAATTTTTAAAATCCAAATAACCTCAGATGTAACAGAAGCTAAAGCTCTATACTCAGCTTCTGTGGAAGATTTTGAAATAGTATTTTGTTTTTTACTTTTCCAGGAAACTAAACAATTGTTCATGAAGACACAATATCCAGTCACTGATTTTCTAGTGACCACACATCTAGCCCAATCAGCATCAGAATAAGCTTTCAACTCAATAGCTGGGCTAGTAGATTTCTCAATATTCAAATCTTTACCTGGAGAACCCTTAAGGTATCTTATTACCTTTAATGCAACAGCCAAATGAGATTTCAAAGGACTATGCATAAACTGACTAAGACAAGATACATCATAAGCAATGTCAGGCCTAGTAGTAGTAAGGTAAATAAGCTTACCAATCAACTTCTGATATTCAGTGATATTTTTAAGTTTAGGATCAACATCAGTGGGTTCACTAGATAAAGCAAGATTAGGCTACAATGGAACAAAAGCAGGTTTTCCAGCAAGCAAACCAAACTCAGAAATAAGATCAAGACAATATTTTCTCTGTGTTAAACATAAACCATTTTTGGTTTCCAAGACCTCAATACCAAGAAAATATTTCAACTTGCCAAGATCTTTAATCATGAACTTGCTTTTAAGAAACAGTTTAACACTTTCAATTTCATGCAAATTATTCCCAGTAATTATAATATCATCAACATAAACAAGTAATGCAATAAACACATCATTACAAGTTTTAGTAAATAAATAATAATCACTTTTACTCTGCACAAAACCATTTTCAAGTAACACAGAAGTTAACTTGGCATTCCACTGTCTAGGGGCCTGCTTCAGCCCATACAAGCTCTTTTTTAATCTACAAACTCTTTTATCATTAGGATCATAATAACCAGGAGGCAGTTTCATGTAAACAGTCTCATCAAGATCACCATATAAGAAGGCATTATTAATATCTAACTGGAATAAACTCCAATCATTTTGAACAGCCAGATTGATTAAACATCTAACAGTAACAATCTTAACAACAGGAGAGAAGGTTTCATCAAAATCTACTCCCTCCCTTTGATTGAAACCAATAGCAACTAATCTAGCCTTAAATCTATCCACTTCACCATTGGACTTATATTTGATCTTAAAGACCCATTTACTACCTATGGCATATCTCCCAGCAGGAAGTTCAACAACTTCAAAAGTATCATTTCTATGTAAGGCATTCATCTCATCATTCATAGCATCATTCCAATGTCTATATTGAGAAGCTTCCCTATAACTTTTAGGCTCAGAATGTTGATTAAGAGTTGTAGAAAAACAATAGTTGTGTTTTGACAACTTGGAATAGTTAACATATTTTTCTATTCCATACTTCACTTTAGAATCTACAATAAAATCATTGAAGTTTTTTGGAAAAACAGAAGGCCTAGAAGACCTTCTCAGATTAGAATCTTGATGATTTCCTTCCTGAGAATGAATAGGATACTCATTACCCTCAGAATTTTCACTATGTACATTTTCCTCTAAGGCTGCAGACCTCTCACCCTCACTGGTAGAAACATTTAGGTCAGAAGAATGCCCCCCAACACCTTCATTATAAGACCTAAAAGGACTGCCTAGATGAGGAGGTGGACTACCAAGCCTATTAGGGCTGGGATTATTAATTTTCTCATCATTGGGTATGTCAGGTAGGTCATCAAGAATATCACAATTGAAAAAATTCAAATGATTAACATCTTGATCAGGTTGAACAGTGACAGAAACATTTTGTTTAAAAGGAAAGATATCCTCAAAAAACTTAACATCTCTAGAGAAAACAACCTGTTTATGATCAAGACTCCAAAGTTTATAACCCTTTTTTGAATTAGAATATCCAATTAAGACACACTTTTCAGACCTACTGCCAAATTTATCATGATTATTAAGAATGGTAGCATAAGCAAGACACCCAAAAGCCCTCAAATGCACAAGAGGAGGAGCAAAATTATGCACAAGTTCAAAAGGAGATTGTCCATTTAGCACAGAGGAAGGTAATCTGTTAATCAAATAGGTAGCAGTTAGAATACACTCAGACCACATATTTAAGGGAATCCCTCCCTGAAACAAAAGAGATCTAGCAACATTAAGAAGATGCCTATGCTTCCTCTCAACAATGCCATTTTGTTGAGGGGTATAACTACATGAGGTCTGATGTACAATACCATTGTTTTCACAAAACTTAGTAAACTGCATGTTAACAAACTCAGTCCCATTATCACTCCTAAAACACTTAACTTGTTTATTAAACTGAGTTTTGAGATGATTATAAAAGACCATAATGTTTTCAAACACTTCAGTTTTATTTTTCAAAAGATAAACCCAAACAGCCCGAGAAAAATCATCAACAATAGTAAGAAAGTATCTGTAACCATCTCTACTAGTGACTTTATAAGGTCCCCATAAGTCTAAGTGTATTAAATCACCCACATTTTTAGAAACATGATCACTCAAGGGAAAAGGTTCCCTTGTTTGTTTAGCTTTGTGACAAATATCACAAGTAATCTCAGAGTCTGTATTAGTAAATCCTAAAATAGGTTTCAAAACATTTAATACTTGGTCTGCAGGATGGCCAAGCCTACAATGCCAAGTATATTTAGAAAGAAAACAAACATTATTCACAGAAAACCTCTCAAGGTCTTTACCTTGATTTCCATCAAAGTAATATAGGCCACCAATCTGTTTACCAGTCCCCAGAATTTTCCCTGCCCTCAAGTCCTGATTTAAGATATAGCAATTAGCTTCATCAAAGGCAACAATCAATTTACTATCTCTGGCTAGTTTGTGAACAGATAACAGACTGACACAATATTCAGGAACAACAAGAACATCATATAAAGTTAAGTAACTAGTTAAAGGCATATTTCCAATTTTAGTTATAAAAGCTTCTGTCCCATTAGGGTGAGAAACTTTAATTTTTAAATGAGAAACATCAACAACATTAACAAGAAACTTATCAGTATATGTCATATGTTGATTAGCACCAGATGCAGTGATAACACCCTTAGTGACCAGATTAGACTGTAATTGACTGTTAGAACAAAAAAACCTATCAAAGTTTTCATTAAACACTTTGCTAGAGTTATAAAAAGTACCTGCCATATTGGCATGTACACCACTTCCAGAGACAGAGTTATCTTTAATCAAAGCAATGAGAGTAGCCATTTGTTCATCTGTAAAGGCAGAGGAGGAACTAGTACTAGCAGAATTATTAGCAACATTTTTTCCTTTAGTATTTTGACCAATTTTCTTTTTTCCAAAATCAGTGGGATAACCAATCAGTTTAAAACATCTGTCAATAGAATGACCATTAAACCCACAATGTTCACACACAATAGAAGAGCCCCCAGCAACTCTTCTATTCTCATTAGGTCTAAGTCCAGAACTAGGTCTAGAAGGGTTCCCAGAAGTTTGAGACCTCTGAGAATTACCTTTATTCCCCACATTAGAAAAGAACACAGAAGACTGGGCCCTTTAAGAGGTACCAGAACTAGAACTAGAAACAACAACTCTATGAGATTCCTCACTAGAGATAATAGCAAAAGCACCTTTAACATCAGGTAATGGATCCCTAGCCAAAATGTTACTTCTAATTTGCATATATGAGTCATCCAAACCCATTAAAAATTGCATTAACTTCATAAGTTGATTATGTGTTTTAAAATCTGCTGCTGCATGACAAGTGCACCTAGGCAACTTGACAAGAGCATCAAATTGTTTCCATAAAGTGCTTAATTTGTTAAAATACTCAGCAATAGGTGTTCCATTTTGAGTTAAGGAGTGTATTTTATGATGCGGATTAAAAGTGACAGAGCCATCAACTCTGTCAAAAGTTTCTTTCAATTCATTCCAAACATCATAAGCCCGTTTAGAAAAAATTTGACCCAAGTACAATTCCTCAGTTATAGAATTAAGAATCCAACCAAGAACAACTAGGGGTGGCAATCGAGTCGTGTTCGTGTTGACCTATTCGGGTTTGCGGGTTGGCGGGTTGAAATAACGTCAACCCAAACACGACCCATTTATTAATCGTGTCAAGAAGCTCAACCCTAACCCAAACCTACATAACACGTGTAACCCGTTTGTGACCCATTTAACCTGTTTAAGCAAATATTTCAAGCAGTGAATAAGATTGGTGGTTTCTGAACAAGAGCATTAACCCTATCCCATTGCCTCCCCAAGACCTCATCCACATTAGACCTTCTACAAGTACCATCTATAAATCCAGTCTTATTTTTTCCTTCTAAAGCCAATAAGAGAGCACAAGACCAAACATTATAGTTTTCAGTACCTTTTAGTTTAATAGAGATCACAGTTAAAGAAGCAGAGTCATTAGGGTGTAAATGCAAAGGGTGACTAAGGTCCAATTTACTAATAAGGGTCACAGGTTCATCCCCACCAACATCATCATCTTCATGAAGAGATGGTGGAGCACTATGCTCAGAATGAACAGACATAATGCAAGCAAGAAACAATCACAAAAAACCAAACACTCAAGAAAGGAAAAGAAAGAAGTTCCCAGGCTATCCTTGCCACTCAGGGTGGTAGGTCAAGGGCGCACACAAGCAAACAGAACAGAAAAAAAACACAGCAAACACCAAACAAGACACACAAAACCAAAAGATCTAATCAACAATCAAGCAAGTAAAGCAAGACAATCAAAAAGACAAGTATAAGGTGTGAGAGGTGTTACAGTGCCCTAAACAGCAAAATTCGCGGAAGCACACACTCTCTGTGTTCTTGATTCACTTAGTCAAGAATCACAGAAAGATACCCAGAATCAACTCCAAGATCCAAAAACACCAAACCAAGTTCCAAGACCAAGAAGGTACCAGAATCAACTCCAAGATCCAAAAACACCAATCCAAGTCCCAAGAACCAAGATCAAACTCACATCTTCTCCAAGATCCAACAATATTCGAACCAACTTATTGATTAACAAAGTTAATCAACCCAGGAAGTTAAAGAGAACAAAACCCCCAATTTTTACGAAACCCTAATTTTTTCAAAAATTAGGCGTTTTTAAAAAAACCTTAAGATCTGTGCAATTAACTACACAGACAACCAATTAACACTGGTTAATTGAAGTTTTCAAAACAAAATTGAAAAAACCCCCAATTTTTCCAAACCCTAAAAAGTTTTTGCGATAAGATATAGAGCAAAACGCTCTGATACCATGTACAAAATTATAAACCAAACTGCAATCTTGGATCTAAACCAAGACTCTTTATTAATCAACCACAAACCCAGAACAATACAACAACTGATCTCAATCAGTTATCAATAACAACCACTTAACCAATGAACCAAAACCAAATCCACCACTGCTACTCAGGTGTGGATCTATTATCTAGATTGATAATAGTTCTAATACAATAAGAATGAAAATACTATCAAAAGTGATTTCAACAGAATGAAGATAGGTTTGTGTTTGAGAGAGAAACAGCTGAGATAACGAATTAGGGTTCTGAGATTAGAGCCTCTAATCTTTAGCTTATATAGTCCAGAAAAGTAACTTTGCCCACTTGCTAGCTTTAGTCCTTCAACCTTGAGTCCTTTTCCATAACAAGCTAAAAGTCCAAAGTAGTATAACTGAAACTTACAAATACACATTATTAGTCCCTGAACTTCTAATAAGCCAGAATAAGATTAGTATTTCCATCAGGAGCTCTTTATCTTAATTTTTGGTTAGGATTTAGGCTTGAAGTTAGTTGAGAAGTGATATGTCACCTCATGATTAGATTTCCTTATCTTAATTTTTGGTTATGAGTTAGGCTTCGAGTTAAAGTTAGTTATTCATGCATTATAATATAGTATAGAAGTATAGATATAGATAATGTTTTAACATAATTACATAGAGGATTTGAGCTTATTAAATTAAGTTACATCTAATTGTAATTTTCAATGTTACTTTAATATATTTCTTAATCATTTCACAATAACAGCGTAATATGCGTTGATACACATGAGAAATACCCTTGTTTCAATGAGGCATCGAATCGGAAATACATGTCTTTTAGAAACATTAAGACTTGGATGTAATAACGATCGCCAAACTAATCACACAAGCATATCTTACTTAAACATAAACATACGCACAATACATTTTCACCTACCAAAAAATAAATAAATAAAATAAAAATCAGTCATCCAGATGACCAAATGTCGCACAAATCTGGTTCATAACACATGATGGGGATGGTTGTGGCAGTTGATGATGCATGATTGAGGGTGTTAACATGAGGACCATTGAGGACCATTACGCCTGGTCTAAGGTAGAAATAGAAACAATAATGATTATTAAATGTCATTTGAAAAATCTGGATGACCAAATGTTGCACAAATCTGGTTCATAACACATGATGGGGGGAGGGCTGTAACACTTAATGACGCGTGATTGAGGGTGTTAACATGAGTATCATTACGTCTAGTTAATGTAGAAGTAGAAACAATAATGATTATTAAATGTCTTCATAAAATATAGGATCTAAAATGATACTAATGAAAACCATAAGGCATTTAAGAAAAAACATAGTAGGGGGTGAATTTAATATATCGAAACTGAGAGGGCCTAGAAGATTCTTTTCAAACCAACGCCACACGTTTTTCCGACCAGTGACAACAACAATAACCGAAACTGTTTATCCGCAAACTCATCGGACCTTTAACTATCATTCATTTTACATTTTTACAACCTTAATTATTTCTATTTTTGTTCCACACTTGGATCTTCATCGGTCAAAGGTTATTATACATTTCTTTCTTGTTTATTACATTATTTGCATTTTACGCATTTCATTACCTTTTTTTTTTCATGAATTTTTCCAAGATTCTTTCTGGGTCCTGAAAAATTCTTGATTTTTAAGGTGATAATGTCAAGATTTCCTGTTATTAATTAATTCCCTTAAATAAATTTGATAAAGATTTGACCTTGATCATGCTATGTTTAGGCTTGTATATTGGTTTTCTTATATTGTAGTAGTAATTTAAGGTGTTAAGGTTGTTAAAGTTCTAATCTTTTTTGGTTTTATGATTTTGTTTTTGTTTTTTGGGTTTGATTTGATTCCAGTTGATAATTAATTAGTTAGTTATTTAGAATGTGATTAGTTATTAGGTGCAAACAATCCTGAAGTGGCCACGCCAACCTCCTGAAAAAGGGGTTTGAGTCAGTGCGGCGTTGGGTTTAAACCCGTGGATTAGTTGGCCAAAAGGTCAGAAACCATGGATGCAAAAAAAAAAAAAAAAAAAAAAAAAAAAAAAAAAAAAGTGATTAGAGGGTTATTAGATATATTAATTAATTGTGGATTGTGCAATCGAAATTTATACTGATTTATGATTATGATCAGGTTTTATCAAGGGGTGTGAAATAATGGCTATTGATGATATATTTGGTGAAACTCGACCGGTGCTTTTGCCAACCAAGAGTGCATTATATGTTTGGGGTTATAATCAGTCTGGTCAAACGGGTCGAAGATGTGAAGAGCAGAACTTGAGGATCCCAAAACAGCTTCCTCCTGAACTTTTCGGGTGTCCAGCTGGAGCGAATTCACGCTGGTTGGATATGGCTTGTGGCCGTGAGCATACTGCAGCTGTGGCCTCTGATGGGTCTCTCTTTACCTGGGGTTAGATTCTTGTTTTTCCTCTCTTTTTAATGTTAGTTAGCCCATGATAGGCGTCAGTGTAATTAGGGAAAAATTTAGCTAGACATTGATTTGTGGTAACTTTGTAGCATATTTATATTACTAGAGGCTAACTTAGCAAGCGATTGGTTAGGGGCGAATGAGTTTGGCCAATTGGGGGATGGAACCGAAACTGGTAGAAAACATCCTAAAAAAGTGAAGCTACTGCAAAATGAGTTTGTGATATCTGTGTCCTGTGGAGCACATTGTACTGCTGCTATTGCAGAGCCACGTGAAAATGATGGATCAGTTTCTACCAGAAGACTTTGGGTTTGGGGACAAAACCAGGTAGCTATCCTTTTTAACTCTAGACATTGACCACATCATTATCAAGTGAATAACATTTATACGGCTCCATATTTAATGCTTATTATTTCATTTCCTTTTATCTTTTCAGGGATCTAACTATCCTCGTGTATTTTGGGGAGCGTTTTCTCCTAATACGGTAACAATATGCCTACTTTAAGCTATAGGAGGATACTCAGCATTATGTCTTGTGCTGTCATTATATGACAAACTCTTGACAAACATGAATGCCTTTTGGTACTTTTTATTTGCTTATTGACATATATGTATAAACCACTCAGGTTATTCGTCAAGTGTCGTGTGGGGCTGTGCATGCTGTGGCACTATCAGAGGAGGGTCTACTGCAAGCTTGGGGTAAAAATAATTTAAATTACTTATGACTGTTAATTATCTTTATTATGAAATGCTTGAGTGTGTGAAAGTAATTACATTATGATAAACTAGGCTATAATGAGTACGGTCAGCTTGGGAGAGGTGTTACTTGTGAAGGGCTTCAGAAGGCTCGTGTTATAAATGCATATGCTAAGTTCCTTGATGAAGCCCCTGAGCTTGTAAAGATTACTCAAGTTTCATGTGGCGAGTACCACTCAGCAGCCGTATCAGAGGATGGAGAGGTGTAAGTGTATTAAAATGGACACCTCTTCTTGATGAAGATAGGTTCTAGAACACAAGCAGATTTTGCTTGGAGGTCACAAGCTTATCAAGGCAACCTCACATCTAGTCATACTTTATGATCACAGCCTAGCCATTTTATTCCTTAGTTCTGCTACTTGGTTCTTAGGGGTTCTGTGACACTGCATTTGATGGTGATTATGTGATAAAAGTTAGACTTGGATAATCAGTTGCATTCAAGTGTTTGACAATTCTGATTATTTAAGTATTTAAACGTAAAATGACCCTAAATGATCGTATAGCTAGAAATGTTTAGTTGCAGCAACTCCAAGACTAATTATTTGACCCCTAAATAATCAGAATTAGCTTCACTATTAACTGATTATCTTCAACTTGTAAAGACGATAATCTGATAATCACTTTTCAATGCATTGCCAAATACCCATTGATAATTACTCCATACATCACTTAGAAAGCTCTTGTTTTTTTTGCAGTTACACTTGGGGATTGGGAAACATGGGGCAACTTGGGCATTATTCTGTTCAATCAGAGGACAAGGAGCTGATACCACGGCGTGTGGTTGCACTTAATGGGGTATTTGTGAAGGAAGTAGCATCAGGTGGTGTGCATACGTGTGCTGTTACTACCAAAGGAGCTCTATATGCATGGGGTGGGTGTCAAGCTGGCCAACTAGGACTTGGCCCACAGAATGGATTCTTCTCTTGTGCTGCTAGAGACTCTGGAACTATGTTCCGTAATATGCCGGTTTTGGTCCTGCCTTATGGTGTGAAACAAGTTGCTTGTGGGCATTCTCACACACTTGTATCCACTCAGGATGGTAGAATCCATGGATGGGGTTATAATAGTTACGGTCAAGCAGCTAATGAGAAGTGCACGTATGCTTGGTACCCATCTCCAGTTGACTGGTATTTACTGACCCCTCTCTGTCCGCTGACTCACCTTTTTCCTTGAAACTGTGCTCTGATAAATAAAGGAAACAGGTGTATTGGCGAAGTAAGGAAGCTGGCAGCTGGTGGAGGTCATTCTGCTGTACTGACGGATGCGTGTTCCTTGAAGGAATTGTGTGAGTTTAGGCTTGCAGACTGTGTGACACCGGGAAATGCTTCTATGATTGAGGATGTCGCTTATCGAACTGGTTCTGATGCTTTGGTGCGCCTTTGTGAGAGGTTAAGGTATATCTCTTATACACTTCTTTACATTTGACAAACGTAATGGGATGTTTGACTATTAAAGTCAAGCTAACAAGAGATTGCATTCTGAACCATTTTGTTTGTTGTTGTAGGGAACGTCCATCTGATGGTGGAATTTGTGACTGTTAAACCTACTAAGAAAGACGCTGGTGTTGTTAATTATATATCATTTACTCGTTGGCGTGATCCAACAATTTATGAATTTAGATGATAGAATTGACTGATGTAATTGTGTTATTTGTAGTCATTCATGTTGTACTATAACAATGTATGACATATGTGTCTTTAAGAACATGCAGAAACATCTGTCATTTGTATATATAATAATGTCGTAGACCTTTAATATTTCCACCGTCTTCTGTTTTTCTTCCTTGCTACCTTGGATCTGATAAAAGCTTTTGTTTATCATATATTATCGATAAGAATACATTCATCACTATTTACATAATTACATTCACATAGGCGGATATTGATATTACTTTATAGGTGATCCACATTCACACCTTACATATTTGGGTGAACGCAACAACACACGTCTTTTACTGATGATATCATTATCATCATTTTTGGATGCGTTATCCAGAATGTGAGCACACGTTGGCACATTTTAACTTATAATCTGACTCAGTTGCTTGATAAGGTCTTACGTGTATGATGCAGTAATCGAACATATTTAATTGTTGAAATCCAGACATGAACACAAGAACATACTTTATCCCACTTTATAAACACACTTGACTGCTTGGTATCCATTGGCTTAAGGTTCTTATTGGTTAAGGTGGCGGATCATCCACAGTGGCATCATGGTAGTGGAGACACGATGAGCTTGAGCTAATTCCTCCTCTCTCATGGCTGCTCCGATAAATGGTCTACTGCAGAAAGTCAAAATAAATTACAAATGACCCCTCCATATACAGTCGAAAGAAAGAGAGGGAGTACCTGCTTGTTGCAAAAGAAGGAGCTGAATATGGCTGCGGCTGTGGTGGTGCTGGCGGTGGCTGAGGTAACTCCACCCTTGCATTTTGTTGCTCACTGTTCTTCTCATTCTCTTTCAACTGTGCAGTTTAAGCAGTTGGCAAACAAGTTGTGTTATCGTGTTTTTTTTTCTAAATAAATGTTGTTTAGATAGGACATTTCTAAATAAATGTTGCTTAGATAGGACATCCCAAATGGCTACTGTAGGAAACTTTATTATAGAGTTAAGATGTACCTTCTTGGAGAGCGAGTTGTTTCGTTCTTGTAACGTCTTTTCCTGTCACCAAACATGGTACATTAAGTTTTCATGCCCCAAATCCTCTAAGATGTTTGGCCGAAGAAAAAGATTATTTACCTTTTTATGAAGCTCGGAGATAGATTCATGCATGAGTTGGTTCTGCAAAAATCAACGTATAACGATTAAGCAATAGTTTCTATGTACATACCATAAAGGTTGAAATATATTATCTACTTACCTTCTTTGTTCTTATTCGCTTAAGAGCTGTATCTAGTTGTTGCTCCACATTCTGAAGATCCCTAAGGCTTAATGGCTCTAGGTCTTCCCCACCATAATGCCTAAAATTTTCAGGTTATATATAATCAGCCAATACTATGTAAGTCAATGCTAAGCTGTGAGCAGTAACATGTTTAATAATGTTTACGTTAGACGATTACTATAGAATATTTATACAGCATCTCTACCTTATGTTCCTTTCAAGAACTTCAATCTTTGCTTTTAGCTTTGAGGATTCAAGAGTCCAGCTTGCCTGTACACATTTTGTTGCATGTTAAAGCGAATTAAGGCCATAAATTAGTTGACTTTGTACATTTATTCGAGAAAAATACAAGAATGAAAAAGTTAAAATGGAAATTTTCATATGTTATTCATATACTGTCTACGTCTTGTCTTATATACCTGTGTCTCGTTTTCAGGAGCAGTAAGAAATTTCTCTGCATACGAATACCTCTCATACCTCTCAAGAATCGATTCCATACTGCACATTTCAACTAAACAACTGTAAGAAAATCTGTATGCAACTCCGTGCAAGAAAATCTTCTTTAACAGTTATGTACTGTCTATTAGATACAAGTTATGAACAATTGCCGATGCTTAGTTATTTTTTTTAAGAACAGGAAAGGGCAAATTAGATATGACCATTAGCAGGGATGGACCCACTTGGGAGCCGGGCATGGCACGGGCTACACCCTATTTTAGGCCACGAAGTATAAATTGTTTCTAAAATATGTCTTTTCTTGATAAGTGCCGCAACCCCCGATTTTTAACTTTAGTACTCATAATCTTAAAAAGAGTTTGTGTAATACCCTCTCAAAAATTTGGGTCCGTTCTCTGACCATTAGAATAAACTAGATTAAAGTAGTGCATACTGCTCAACTTAATTGATGTTCCGAGATCTGAATCATTAATGAACGTCGCTGCAAAAAAGATCAACATATAGCATGCTATATATGATACAATTTGTTACGGGTAAGACTTTCTTTTGATGAAACAGTGGAGCAGAAGTTTGCATACAACATGCCTTAGCATGTTTGTCATGTTTTATTAACATAGAAAAAATCTGCAGGTAACAGATTTTAATTGCCTGATCAAGTTAAAATGTGAGTTCAGTTCTAGAGTACTAGTTCATAAACTCATGCCTACACGGGGTTTTTAGCATTAAGATCAATTTAGTTTAAAAATAATAGTAATAAAGGTTGCTCTTTTTAAAATTTAGTTTTTGACCACTTAGGGGTGACCTAGTGGCAAAAAGGCTTGTGACTATCACACTAAAATATGTGAAGTCTCAAGTTCAATTCACCATGAAGTGGCCACGACAACCTTGTGAAAAGGGAGGGTCTTATCACCTGGTTTGAGTCTGTGTGGCGCGGGGGTTAAACCTCGTCGGTCAAATGGTCCGAATCCATGGTTGCCAAAAAATAATAATAATAATAATAATATAAAAATTAAAAAAAATCCTTCTTAGGCAGAAATCTCTAATTCATCCAAATATTATATAACCTGACAATTTTAGGCTTAAGTTCATAGATTTGAACTTAACATTAGCTCATTTTTTAGAGTGTCAGACTAACAGACTTCTGTAAGTTCTATTGACCAATCATAACGTTATTTTACATCTAAGTTCAGCAGATTAAAAAAAAAAAAAAAAAAAAAAAAAAAAAAAAAAAAAAAAAAAAAAAAAAAAAAAAAAAAAAAAAAANCCGCCTTATCCCGCCTATTCTTCAGGCTTCATGTCATTAATCTTCAGTCTTTAGCTTTTGTTGCTTCAGTGAGGAATAACTTGGGATTCAGTGAGCTATTGTCATCACTCACTGAATCCATCATCTTCTTCTTTGGCTTAGGTGCCAATCACTGAGAATCCGCCTCACTGAATGGAAAGCTTTTCTTCTTAAGCTTGTCCCAAGCATCCTGAAGATGACTCACTGAGTGACTGTTCACTTAGTGACTTGATTTGTGTTAAAGGTAGTTTAAACACTTAGGTTATTTTATGTTCAAATCCTAGTTTACGAGAGTTTGGGAATTCAGTGACCCAACAATTTTGTTGTTTTCTCCTATGCATTTTGACAGTGAACTTTTTAGCTGAAGCTCAACACTTCTTTGCAACTTTTTAGCTAGCTGTTAATCCCACATAGACACACAAAGTAAAACTTACTACTAGTTTATAAACCGTGACAGATTTTATTTTATCACGTTGGGATGAGTATTAGACTATTTAAGGGTGCGCTTGATTCAAAATGGGGAATGGCAAAGGTAAAGGCAAAGGGAATGCAAAGGAATGAAATGGAGATTATCATTATCTTTGATCGTGCTTGGTTTAAGAAAAACACATTAACCTCCAAGGTGGTGGTGACTCATACTGCTGGTGGTGGGTAATCATACCTCCCAATTTACTGGGTAATGCCCCATTACCCAATATTAAACAATTTCATTTATTCAACATTCAAACACTTCATTAATACGAAATAAAAACATCAGGAAAAAAAAAGTTAAAAAAAAATCGTTTGTTACAAAAAATCGTTTACAACTTGAAGCCCAACTACAGTCCACAACAAAATTTCATCACTTGATGTAATAGCAGCCTAACATTAGTTTAATCATATCCTTACCCTACTTTCACTCTCACTAAACGCAGCCATCATCAAACCACACTTGTGTACTTGCAGCCATCATCAAACGCAACCATCATCAATCTCACCGAAACTCACAAACACATACAAATCTTTGATTCTTGATTTACACTTCAGTTCGTGTGTACCAGGGGTGCTTTTTTTACTAGACGTTGCACCAGGGGTGCGTTTTGTAGATTTTTCTTTGCCTCACCCACGTTACAACTTGCGTTGCTGTGGCAACGCAGAGAGAAACGCGTTACCAACGCCGGCTATGTGGAAATGGTGTTAACGCCGGAACGGCGTTGAATTCGTGCCACATCGACAATAACGCCGGGGAGGCGTTACCACTTCCCATGCTCTAAGAGAAGAAGACCAAAAAGTTTTTTTTTGATGTTTTTGGTGTGTTGCAATTTCAGTCCTTTTAGTTTTCTTTTATACTTTTTTGTGTTGACAGTTTTAGTCTTTGTGGTTTTTTTATACAATTTTTATGCAACTTTTTTTTTTTTTTTTTAAATTAATGAAGTTTATTTTAGTTAATATTGTGTATGCTTTATTTTATGTAAAAGAAAAAAAAAAAAAAAAAGAAAAAAAAGGACGGCGGCACTACATTTTCTGGTGCCAAGTGTTACAGCCAGAATGTACGTACGAGTGCACCGTCACTTTTAGCATGTGATTGTACTATATTTTGGACAGCTAAAGATGTCTTAGATTTCAAATGATATACCCGTATTTTTTGAAAGACTCAGAGTATATGTATTTGAGTATTTCACTTTAAAACAAGACAAGCTAATACCTATTAAATGCTACTAATGAAATATAAAGGACATGTAATAGATGAAATTCTTATTCACATATATGCATATAGAATGACACTAAACTTTTAAAAAATGTTACAGATTAATGAAGTCGTTTTCTGGGAGTAATGACCTCATTAAGCACGCCAAGTGACCGACGACTACATACCTCCTTAAGGGTTATAGGGGACGGAAAGATTTATAGTATTGTTAGCATGACATACCAAAGCATGATGAATTACCAAAATATAGTGTGTTTTTAAACACTTGACAATTTGGATATGACATATTTTGTAGTTGAAAGTATATAAGAGTTGTTGATTAATGTTATTACTCTCTTTGTTTCATAATTATTGTCAGGTGACCAAAAATACACACTTTAATAAAAGAGACCACTACAATTTTCAACCACTCAAATGTAATATTCCTCGACTAAATTCTTTTTTTATCAGTTAAAATGTAAAACTGAACAATTATTTTAAGACATCTCAAAAAAAAAACGTGGACTATAATTTTGAGACGAACTAAGTATAACTTTTTTTGTTGATGAATGTTTATTAAATACAACGTTTAAATCTATTATTATTATAATTTTAATTTACTATTGTAACTTAAAACGACGCTATTTGTAAAACAATGCAACCATGCCATTAAAAAAACATTGCAACTTAAAACAATATTACCAAGAAATGAATCGTTTACACTACAAAAACAATCTGTTGTAAAAATAATTCGTCGTTGAAAATAGATACCGCTAGGCGCGGGTACTCGGCTAGTTATAAAAGATGACACTTGTATTTGAACTCACGTGTTAATTAACTCAAGCAATCCGCTACTTTACCCATGATCCAATAGAAGTACTCCATTCAGCCTCACACAGACCGCAATCCAACGGTCCACATTCACTCCCCAATCCTTTAATCCAACGCACCAAAACACACATCAAACAAACACAAAAACTCACTCAACCACTATAAAAACACCCACTCCCCCCATTTCACAACAATCAAATCAACTTTTATAAAAACATCAATCTTAAGATGTCAGGGAGAGGGAAAGGAGGAAAGGGATTAGGCAAAGGGGGAGCGAAACGACATCGTAAAGTCCTAAGAGACAACATCCAGGGAATCACCAAACCTGCTATTCGTCGTTTAGCACGTAGAGGAGGAGTGAAGAGGATAAGCGGCTTGATTTACGAAGAGACACGTGGCGTTCTCAAGATCTTTCTAGAGAATGTCATCCGTGACGCTGTCACCTACACAGAGCACGCGAGAAGGAAGACGGTCACTGCGATGGATGTTGTTTATGCTTTGAAAAGGCAAGGCAGGACTCTCTACGGTTTCGGTGGTTAAATTTGGTAGTGTTTGGTTAGGTGGATTAGATCTGGCTTATTGTGTTAGGTTTTATTATTATGAATGTGCTGTTGATAAGAAGTGATGTATTATCTATAATACATTTTTAAGTTTCAATTAAACTTATCGATTACTGTTATTGTTGCTTTTTTGTTAATTGATTTTGTTAAACAGTATCAAGTTAATTGTTTTGTTTTGTTAAAATTTTTTTATTAATTGTTTTGGTAGCTTCGAAAACCAGATACATTTTTGGTTTGGTAGCTCCATGACTCCATGAGTAAGGAATCGTGTTTGGAATGTAGCCTTGAAATGAATGAGATTGAGCTCATTTACGAAAATTGACTTTGAAGAAAAGGCTTATGATTCAATAAGATGGAAGTATCTAGAAGCGGTTTTGTTTCAACCTGTAATGGGTCTGCAATTCTGTCATTACTAATTAGGTCTCTATCGAAGCAATTTTGCATGTATGACATGTTGAGGCAGAAAAACCCAGTGTTTGAATGTATTAATGGAGCATTGGAAGGTACGGAGATTGGTTTGTTTACTTGTATAAGCATTTTTGCTGGAAATCAGATTCAACTGCAACCTTTGATAACCAATATGCTGTGGTTAACCGTAAGTTTGATATTGAGGGCGCACTGATCTGGAACTTAGTATTTCATTACTTGCAGCTCTAATTAACTATCGATGTAACTCTTATCAATCCAATCCTAATAAACTGAATCCAGATAGAATGCAACTCCCAACCTGCTCTAGAATTTTGTTAAAGCTTGCAAGTTTGAAGTAACAAAGCTGGTAATGGTGTGTCCTAAATTTATATGTTCATTTAACACTTTCTGTGTAACAGATGCACATCAACGAATACAACAAGAAGACGGGCATTTTATAAACTTGAAGAATAAATTACCAATAATCAACCACAAGAACAAACGCACACCATCTATGAAATCATGAAAATATGAAATGAACAGAATCCTCACAATGATCTCCCTCTCAGTAATCTTGGTAGCATTATGACAATCCCCACAAACCTGCAAGTTCTTATGAATTCGTAGGGGAGTACTTATAGAGTTATAATCCCAATAGCAGTCACCATTCTCTCACTATGACTCGTACGAATATGCCAGTTTTTCGTTCACCTCAATATCCTAGATCACAAAGGTATAATCCGAAACATGCCCCAGGACTTCATTACTGCCAATTAAATTATCCAACTCATTAAGATTTTTTTGGAATAAAATCTTCCTCTAAAAAACATACGCCTACAACAGTTACCAACATTAAGAAAAATTAATAATTTGAAGATGACCAAGCCGAGCAAAAAATTTAAAATAGCAAGCAAGAGTATGGATCAAATGAGAAATAAAAGTAGAATGAGAAGAATGAGAAGTAACCACAGCCGCACATTTTAGATGCACCTATAAAATAAGATGCATCTCCCATGAAATTCTGTTTCTTCATTTGAAATGTGTGGCTATAAACATTTCTCATTCTTCTTATTTTATTTTCTCTTCTTAGTGGATCCATACTCTAGCAAGCAAAGCCTATGAAATACATTTGAAGAAATATTCTAACCCGCGTGTCCATGAATGCTATTTAAATTAATTTTCTAGCAAGTTTTTTGATTCGATAGAACATAAGGTGTAAAGAGAAAATCGTAAATTTGTAATCAAACTGTATAAAATTATCACAACACAATTAGACACCAATGATCATATTCTGCTTCAATAATTATTTTACTAACATATATACTTACAGTCACATATTCAAGTCAATGTACTTAATCTTTACATCTTGTCATTCGGCTGCGGTCATATGGCAAGCTATTTCGTATTGGTGCAAGCTTCCTCCCATATATGCGTTTGATGTGAAAGACTTGTTTGGGATTCATTCTCAAATCAACGACAACTACAAAGCGAGGATTATCTACATGATCATTCTTACCGCGATGTGGGTGATATGGAAGGAGAGAAATGAGGCTACCTTTAACAACAAAAGACCGTCGATAGCGTTTATTATAAAAGAGATTAAATTGACGAGTTATCTTTGGGCTAGAACCAGAAATAGAATGGCGGGGTTAGAGTGGGACAAGTGGTGTAATTTCAATTTGTAAGTGTTTGTTTCGTTGTTGTTGTTTGTTTTCCTGTCGTAGCGCCTTGCTTCGTGGGTTTTTAATGAAATTGCCGTTCAAAAAAAAAAAAGTAATTAATAAGAATTTAAAAATATCAGCTAAATGTTTTGACTTTTAGATACTTCGAATACAAGCTCTGGTTCAAACCAAGCATCTAAACGTCTACTCCTAGCGACACTCAATGCCTTAAATATAAGCCACACAATATACTGTTTTTGTTGAGCATATGCCACCATCCCTTAGACAGATGTGTCCACTAACTCATTGACACATTTTGTTAGTAAGAAGCCAAAACTTAGGTGCTCGATAAACTTACAGGACCGTTGACACATTAGTAAAGTCCGATAAACTTACAGGACCGTTGACACATTAATAAAGTCCTGTGGGTTGAGAAGAAACCATTATAATGGTCAGGGCCGTCCCATGGATTTTGGGTGCCCTGTTCGGTACAAAAAATTAGGCCCCTCAAACACAAATACTTTAAATACTAGTATAAATTTTTTTNTAGTTTATATAAACTAACTCACTTAAATTTTGACTTGATCAGAAACTCAATTGCTTAATTTTGTCACGTCTGTAAAATTGAGCAATCTGATACGTTCTACATTTTCATTCTTTCTCAATTAGCTTTCAATATGTGTTTTCCTTTATTATATAAAGATGTATGTTTAAGGGTTTTTTTTTTGGTAACCATGGTTTCCGACCTTTTGGCCGAATAATCTGCGGGGTTTAGAACGCGAGACCTCAAACATTTGAGTGTGATAGTCATAAGCTTTTTTGCCACTAAGCTACCCTTAGCAGTTTATTTCTCTTCTAGTCATGCACTAGTATAAGGCTATATGTAGTACATACACTAGTATAAACATGTTCTAATAACTTCCAGTTGGTCACGCCTTTTCAGATAACGAAATGAACTAGGTAGTGATAATTGCAAGAAACCTTAATGCTAAGTAAATCTAACATGATAATTGATCTCTATAGAAACTTTCAACTTATTCCCTTAACAAAAGCATGTAAAATAGATATATGTGGATGAGTGCATGTATTCATCTGAGTTTCTTGCGGTTGATATCCAGGCACCCAGCAGGGCCGTCTCATGGATTTTGGGTGCCCTGTTCGGTACAAAAAATTAGGCCCCTCAAACACAAATACTTTAAATACTAGTATAAATTTTTTTAAATTGATAAAGTTGAAACATGTGAGAAAAATATAAAAAACTAACGGCAAATTAGTAAATTACTCTAACAAACAGATAGATAGTGTAACTTATTTCTTGAAATATGCACTTCTCCTAGCATTCTTTGAAGCAAAGTTGTTGATTAGAGCTTCATAATCAACGCTCTCCAGTAGTCCGTTCTCGATTGCTATTGATGCCAATCCATTGAGCCTCTCTTGTGACATTGTGGACCTCAAGAAAGACTTCAACAATTTGAGTTTTGAGAAACTTCTTTCCGCCGATGCCACGGTTACCGGAATAGTGAGCAATACTCTATATGCAATCATTGCATTAGGAAAAAAGTCGTGTTCCTTAAGAAAATTCAGAATATCAGAAGGTCCCAGATTTTGGTTAGGCAAATAATTGTTAAGCAACCTTAACTCCACAAAAAGATCTTTTGCGTCAATATCAGATTGTTCATTATTCTTAAGTGCAGCTTCAAGATGACTACAATATGACTTAAGAGTGTTGTCATCAAAGGAATTCAACTTGCTTGAAGTGAATAGAAAGCCAAAAACTTTTTCATACTCTTTGTATTGCTCGAATCGTGCTCTTAGAGAAACAAGTGCTTGATCCACAATGTATAGGAAATATTGTACCTTAAATGACTCTTCGACGGAATATGAAGTATCTTGATCCATGGAACTCTCATCAAATTGTCTTTTCTACGAATTACGCGCTTTTGACGAAATACTGGATCAATATCCATTTCAATAGCAATTTCTTTAGCAACATTAATCGCTTTATCGAAACCCGTGTCTCTAAAATCCTCAAAGAATGAAATTAGCCCTTCCACTTCTTTAATGGCAACATCTATAAGCATATCATCAGATTGTAACTTCTTGCTCACCAAATTTACGACAGATAATATGTCAAACCAAATGACGGTTGATACTAAAAACTCAAAATCGCCAAGCTCATTTGTTGCCAAAGATTTTGACTCGCTTTTGATTTTAGAGTCATTATCCTTTTCAGCAACTTGAAGTAAAGCTTCTCTTATTTCGGAAAGTTGGTATCTAATAGCTTTCACACTCTCAACACGACTTTCCCAACGGGTTATAGACAATGGCTTGAGAGTTAACCCTTTAACATTATTTTTCAAAAATAACCACCTTTTAGAAGAATTGGCAAACATAGTGTAAATACGTTGTATAACTCCAAAAAAGTCCATAGCTTTGCCACAAGAGCTAGCGATGTCACACAATGTTAGATTAAGGCTATGGCAACCACATGGAGTATAAAAAGCTCTAGGATTTATATCTAAAAATTTCTTTTGTACTCCCCGATGCTTTCCTTTCATATTAGATCCATTGTCATAGCCGTGACCACGCACATCGTCAATATCAAGATCTAGAGACTTTAGTTCATCATGTGTAACATCAAAAAGTCCTTGACCAGTCGTATCATCTACTCTCAAAAAACCTAAAAAGGATTCCTCAACCGTAACACATGTTGATGCTACATTTACATACCTTAATATCAAAGACATTTGTTCTTGATGACTTGTATCAGGGGTACAATCCAATATCACAGAGAAATACTTTGCTTGCTTTATTTTTTGAACAATTTGTGATCTAATTCCAGAAGCAAGCAATTGTATTAACTCATTTTGTATAGCATGCCCAAGATAATGAACATGAATTTCATCACTCGTGATACGACGCACATGCTCTTTCATAAATGGATCAAACTCTTCCAACATTTCAATCAAACCCAAAAAGTTTCCGTTGCTATCAACATGCAATTTCTCATTTGAACCACGGAATGCTAAATTGTGTTTAGCAAGAAACTTCACAATTGAAATTATTCTCAGCAGAACTTTCATCCAATGATCTCTCTCTTTCTCAAATTGTTCATGTGCCACTTTATCAATTGTTTCATTCTTTTTCAGCCTACGACGCATGTCAAACCAAGTGGCCATGTTTGTGATATGTTCTAAACCAACTTCATGCTCTTTAAGTCTTGTACCAAGATGTGTCCAGTCCGCGAAACCCTCATTAACTAATGAACCTTTTGCAACCCCTTTTCTAAATATTTTACAACAAAAACAAAAAACTCTATCAAGCTCTTTGGAATACACTAGCCACTCTCTGTCACACTTTTCGTTATTTGGTAAAACTCTAGTAAAGAAAGCGGCAGAAAATCGTCGATTATTTATCTTTAGGACCTTTGTAAATAGAATTATCTCTTTTAGGACCCCCTTCTACTAAAACTTTAATCATGTCAGAACTAAGACCATCCCACTTTCGTGGATCAAATATATCAACATGATGAACATTAGCATTAGGATTATCAACATTCACATTGTCGGCATTAATCTCATCGGTGACATCATCACCATGCGCACTCTCAAAGTTAGTATCATCAATGTCATCACTATCAACACTAGTATCATTAACTTCATCATCATCAACATTGTCATCACTAATATCATCGACATTCATATTATCATCATCAACATTTTCATCAATAAGATCTTGATTATCAGAAGCATCTCGTGGCTTTATTTGAACAAACTTATGCATACTTCCACATTGTCTCTTATTGCTTTGTTCAGTTCTTTGTTTCTTCATACGCTTTTTAGATCCAGAATCTTGTTTTCTTAAAGTTTTAGGAGGCATAGTTTCTCTAAAAATATGTAAGCAAAAAACCAAAAAAATAACTAAGTAACTATAGCGATTATCATCACATACAAAATAATATACTAATTGATTATTTAGTTGTTGATTACTCAATTCATGTTATAAGTTATAAAATTAAAGGCATCGTTTGTCTAGAACAGTTGGTACTACTTTACTAATTTAATATCAAAGATCCCAACAATTTGTCTATTACTCTATTAGCTACAACAGTACTACTTCGGAAAAAGAAATCATTCGCATAATATATTAATTGATAAATGATAACTCTTAAACTATAAGAATAAAAGCATAACAATTAACAAAAGTAATTGAAAAATAATAAAAGATAGTAGTACCTCTCTGGCGATTCAGTCACAAATTTGATTTGGGAATCGAGCTTTTACAGTTTGTCTATCCAATGTATGACAAAAGAATTGTTGACTTTAATTTATAGGCATTCAATAGGCCGTAGGGTAAAAAAAGGATACAGGACTTGGATAGTTGGACTAGAATACAAATTAAGAATTTGGGCCTATATGTAATATAATGAGTGTATGAAAATTTGGTGCCCCTAAAGAAAGTGGGCCCTGTGCAGATGAGCAGATGGCACACCCTAAGATCCGGGCCTGGCACCCAGATCGAGAGGGCACAAGTACATTTGTTGGTTGTTGAAACAACAAATGCCTTACTAGAATGAAGCAATACAGAGGCTAGGGAATGAATATCATTAACCTCAACTTATATCTCCAACTTTTTAAGATCACTATCTTAAAGTATCAGCACTGCACGAATATCTTCTGTTATCTTACATAAATTTGTAAAAAGATCGACTCCTCCAGTGATATGATGTTTTGTTAAACACTACACTGTTAACCACCTTCGGCGGGGACAAGACCCCCCCTTTCCGCGGGACGTCTCCCCGCCAAAGACTTTCCGCGGGGACATCTCCCCGCCGAAAGTCTGCCGCCAAAACCCTGTCGCTGTTAACTTTTGGCGGGGACGCACCACATTTTCCGCGGGGACTTGTGGGTCCCACATCGTTTCGTCTGGTCAAACATGCCAGCGTGGCATCGAAGTTTTTGGCGGGGACATGTCCCCGTTGAAAATGTGACAATAAAAAAGTGTTGTACACTTTCAGCGGGGACGTATCCCCGTTGAAAGTGTGACAATAAATAAAATATGTCACACTTTTAGCGGGGATATGTCCCCGATAATAACTTGTTACCCCAAAATAGTTACACACTTTTAGCGGAGACATATCCCCGCTAATAACGTGCCACCCAAAAATAGTTGCACACTTTCGACGGGGACATGTCCCCGCTAAAAGTGTATAACCCATTTTACAGCAAATGCTGCAAAATGGGTAATTTCCAGATTTTTTCCGGAATTTTTCCGGAAAGAAATCCACAACATTACACCATAGCCTGTATATCTCAATTAATGCTACAATACACCACAAAAGATACTCACATCACAAATTCGCCAAACAAAATATCATGCATATCCAAATTCGATAAAAGTTTACACGCATAATCATTTGTATCCAAATTCGCCAAAAACGGTTCAAAAACCGTTATCACATGATCATCTACGTGGCGATACCTAAGTTATCGAAGGTGAACAATTACATACTTTTTCGTGTTTTGTATAAATAATTTGGACGAGGAGACGTGAAATTGCGAGAATCACNGTGTGCCCCTGAATTGTTTAAGAATTAAACAAGATCAAAAGCTGGGAATACTTTTGCAAACCTATGAAACACAGGAAAGAAAAGGAATTCCCAGGTGCACCAGCCGGGAATCGAACCCGGGTCTGTACCGTGGCAGGGTACTATTCTACCACTAGACCACTGGTGCTTTCATGCTTAGTTATACGATCTACATCTTATATCTTTATTTTCAGGGACATTTTGTTCGGCTAACAAATTATTTGACATCTAATTTTTACACTTTAAGCCAAACTATATTTTTGTACAGTAAAATGTTTTTTCTTAATCGCTTTACTTTTAAGTGATGCTTGGAGTACTACAGTTCAGCAATATAAGAGGATAGAATTATGAATTATGTAAAGAACTTGAACTCATTTGAAAAGCTTAAGTGATGCTTGGTCGATATCTAAGTTACTGCGACATGTTGAAGAAGCCGACATGCTTGTGTATTGGTTTATAAACACCGACTATTTTGCATCATTTGCATTTTAAGCGCACCTTTCATTATACAAAATTAGGAACTAATATACAGATTTTCCCGACTTCTAGCAGTTTTTGACCGAATCATATGCCTTTACAAGTGAATGTTTAGTCGTATATACAAACTTCACGCCACCAAATTTGGTTGAAAGTCCTTAAGTGGCTTACATAAACGGTAGACACAACAATCTCATCACATAGTTGAGCGAACTNCTGTATAGGGTTAGCTTGTTAGCTTATAACTGTAAAAGTGTAATATGTAGGAAGCATACTCAAATTAACTCGCCACTTTAACGGAGTTTTTTAAAATTAGGTAATATAAGCCCATAAGGCCATAAGCATAAGTTGTTTGGCTTTACCCAAACACCCAGGAGGGCTTAATAGCTTTACAACGATGCAATAACCCAATAAGCCCCAAAAGTAGGGTTAACCAAACACATGTCGGGACAGCGAGTCTCTACCTCAACCCCTAACACATGCGAAGGGCTACAATAGAGGCCCGGTTTACTAATTAAAAGTGCTGAGAGCATTATAGACCCGTTACAGGTCTTGATCTTACAGACCTATGTTGGGCCAAATTATCTCATTTCAAACATAATGGCTTCCACATGGCAGATACACACAACTGACTGGATCATACACCTTTTCAAAGTCGAGTTGAAAACATGAGCTCACTCTCCTTTAGTTCCAGCTCCATTCGAAACTCAAGTACATAATTCTAGTCTCCATTCCAAAGTCGAAAAAGAAGTCACTAAATGAAAGATTTAAGGGATGGTTTTGGTTGGTCTAGTGTTAGGAAAAGAGTTGATCATTAAAACTGCAAGTAATGAAATACTAAGTTCCAAATCAGGCGTGCCTTCAATATCAAAGTTATAGTTTACTGCAACGTGCTGGTTATCTGACCTAGGTGATAAAGCAGCCTCCCGACTTCTCAAACTCCCTTACAACCGCTATCGGTAAATCGGTAATTCAAATGGAGACATATAGTAAGTGTGAAGATTATTTCGAACAAAAGTTTTTAATGCCTCTCACTTTTACCTACATTTAGCTTGCGCCTGGCCATTGGGTCATCTGCAAATTGCAAGTGAGTTGGCTAAAGTTTGATTATCAGCACCAACACTTGTCACTAAACAAACCAATAGTCATCCCTTTATGCATTGGTACATTCAGACACTCCTTGCAATCAAATAGTAGCAAGACAGCTCCTCAAGCTCTCAACAATTACACATGTGATCTTGCTTTGTCGGAGACCCAATTTACTATACTGACAGCATTACAGACACGTCACAGATTCTCATCCAACAGACCTGCAAATCCCCTTTCGTGTTAAAACCAACAGGTTCATTATCATACACTAACGGCATTTGAGAATACAAAAACAAAATTATTAAAAACTGAAAGTAGTCAACAAAGCCTGTGAAGTAGGACAGAGGCACCGTGATTACTTTCAAGTGCACCAGCCGGGAATCGAACCCGGGTCTGTACCGTGGCAGGGTACTATTCTACCACTAGACCACTGGTGCTTTCATACATATTTTTACGATCTACATCTATTATATTTACTTTTTGGGACATTTTGTTCAGCTAACAAAGTATTTAAATGAACAATTCAAATGAAAAAACATTACAACTTTATGCTGATTTGACATCTAATTTCCGAACTTTAAGTCAAACTATATTTGTTTATAATGTTATTTGAGGATCTTAAAAAGATAAGTAAATTATAATTAACAGATGTATATTGATTTTGGCTATTAGGTTTTAATTGCTATTGCTACTATATTTCATCAATATAATTACATGAAATTATTGTAAAGAACTTGAACTCGTTTGAAGAAGCCGACATGATTGTATAGCTTTATAAACACGGACTATTTTGCATCACTAGCATTTTAAGCACACCTTTCATTATACGAAATTAGGAACTAATATACAGATTGTCCCGACTTCTAGTAGTTGCATCCTTAGCAATTGAAGTACACTCTAAAACATTATTGCAACTTATATACGAACTGTCCTCACTTCCATTGGCTGCGACTGCGTTGATTCATAGGAAGAAGCCAAGCCTCATTTCTTACCACGTCACTATCAATGGAACTTCTGGCGTACATTCCAAACAGTACTCTTTATTTACACTATAGAGTATATATACTACTTAACAAAAGCTCGACTAGTTAGTCTTTTTCAACGTTACACAATACCTTCTTTCAGTGACAACTATTTCCTGTGATCCAAAATGCAAAACATTTTTTTAGTTAACATGGGCTGATTCTCCATTCTTAGATTTCCTAACGCTAGTACACCAGATGTTTTAGGCTTCGTGATTTAATTCTAGACTACCGTATTTAGTTCTTTAGACCTTTATGGGTTTTTCCCATTTGACCAGGTAATGTCCTAACCACATTTATCTTGAGCCTGGACATGAGTTGAGGATGATGCTATACCCGTTTCATAATTCTTAGCTCCTCCAGGGATATATTACGAAATAGCATTGTGTCATATGCAAACTGCAAGTGAGTTACCTGAATCTGATGTTTGCCACCAACAGTCCAACACTCAGACCAATCTACATCCCTTTACGCTCGATATGATCAAACACTCAGATTACAATACTAAATAGTAGCCTGGACAGTGAGCCTCTCTGCCTCAACCCCTAACACATGCGAACGACTACGATAGAGCCCCAGTTTACTAATTTAGTAGTACTGACAGCATTATAGACCCATTACAGGTCCTGATCTAACACACCTATGTTGGGCCAAATCTCATTTCAAACATAATAGCTTCCAGAGTTCCAGATGGCAGATACTTACACCTGATTGGATCATACATCTATTCAAAGTTGAGTTGAAAACATGAGCTCACTCTCCTTCAGTTCCAGTCTCCATTCTAAAGTCGAAAAAGAAATTATCAATATTTGGAGTGTATTAATAATGTAAAGAACATGAACTAACTTAGTCAAATATTTGAGGGTACATGGTCTAGTATCAGGTGAAGAATTGATCATCAGAGGTACAAGTAATGAAATACTATTTTCCAGATCAGGTACGCCCTCAATATCGAAGTTATAGGTAATTGCAACGTGTTGGTTATCTGAGCTTGAGATATATTGATAAAGCAGCCTCCATTCGAGTCTCCATTCCAAACATAACTACTTACTCCTTGGTTCAGCTAACTGTTTATTAGCCTCTGGACTTCTTTCAAATACACATTAACCTTATTCAGCATATCTGAATCAATATACCTCCAAATATAAACTGCTTTTTTCAAAGCCATTTTATATCTAAGCCTCTGTTTAGACCACGGCCCCCATCGAAGTCATTCAATCAGACTCAAATGTATATATTTATAAGTAGCCGACTAAATACTTTGAACATAATAAGGTATAGGACACCCAATTTTTTGTACTTCATCATAAGCATATATCACTGGGATCAGAGACTGCAGACTCTTAAAAATCGTCTGCTTAAGCTTTTGGCATTGTAATCTGTTAATATCTGTCATCGACCAAAAACCTTTTCAACTTACTTCTGAGTAGTAACTCTAAATGATCGACCAAGTGATCTAACCCCACTGATAGGCAGATCGTTGAGTCTTAAATCCCATACAATCGAAACACATTTACAAATGTCATTTAAAACCTTTACTAACTAAATAGTAGGCTATATACTTGCAGATGATTGTGTCATTGTGGTAATAGTAATACACTATTTAGTATTTACCTTGATTTTTGTAAATCCAATATTACCTCAAGACCATAATCGAGTCTACTTCAAAAGCATCCATATAAGATGTTCAGTCACTATCGTTTTTAAAGAGTTTCAGAATGTTTCGGTACCCAAAAATGGCAAAATTGATGATGATGCTCGTTAAATTTTCCTTAGTTGCAGTTCTACACGAGAGCTAAACTTCATACATTGCAAATTAGTGTGGAACCTATAAGCCACAATATCTGCCACGACGAATTATTAACCTTTATGAATAAAGTTATAATTAACTTAAGCTAATGACTGGGAAAGAAATTAGCAAATACTTTACTAGGAGGTAATTAGGTTTCAAATTCATTCTAATAGCTATCGAAACTTCAAAACTGAACAAACACCAATACCTAACCAAAAAAAACAAGCAACCTAACAACTCTAATCGCCAAAACCATAGTCTTTCGCAGTCTCTTAAGCAAATAAAAAAAATAAAAATTGTATACTCAAATACCTTTGGTATAGTGGTACGTGAGTTGCCCACAAACCTAGATGTTTAGGGTTCAAGCCTCACTGGAGTCATCTGTGAGATATGTGGTATAGGTGCGAAAAAAATTGTAAATTTTGCGTATACGTCATAGCATCTCTGATCATATTTTCCAAAAGTATCTTCAACATGCCACATGTCTCTTTATGAATCAATTCACTTATCCTCTTCACTCCTTCACGTCTTGCTAATCTCCTAATCGCTCATTTTCCAACAATTCAAGTTTGGCTATATATATCTACACTACATATAATGTAAGAATCATTTTTCTTGCATTTATTGACTAAGACATTTCTTACATTAAAATTTAAGCATTACAACAAATAAAGCACAAAATATAAACCAATTAAACACTATTTACCAACACATTCTCTCAATTATCGTTATTTTTACTCCTAAACTAAAAAATACATGTTATTATACATATTGTACAAAAAAAAANTTCCTATGCAAAAAAGTTGATGGTACATAGTCTTTTATAAACCTGACCGGACCAACGGGTTCAATTAGTTTAGTCGGGAACGGAGTTGCCACCGGTTCAGCTAGCTAATAAAAACCGTCCGAAGCGCGGGTACAGGTGTAATGAAAGCACTTTATAAAATTGGAAAAAAATATTATAAGATTTATATTAATTATGTAGAACTGCATGATATTAATCGGGAATGGAGTTGCCATCGGTTCGGCTAGCGAATAAAAGCCGTCCGAAGCGCGGGTTCAGGTGTAATGCACGCATTTTATAAAAATTGAAAAAAGTTTTAAGATTTATATTAATTATGTAGAGACTTTGATGGGACTTTAGATTGATTTTCTATTTAAAGTCCAACAACAGCACTAGACAACATAATATCCATCTTGACACGCTTAGTTAAAATTTATCACATTATATCAACTAGTAAAATGTTACTTCGTGGATCTATGTGGGATTAACAGCTAAAAAGTTGCAAAGAAGTGGCATATACAATCGATCCAAGTTACCGATTGACGTGTCAAGAGTACTTATATGTATGAGAGAAAACAACATAACCCGATTGATTGGAGTATTGATTGATGTCTTCAACATTAATCCATGGAGCCATATAGCCTCGATCTTATAAAGAAAAAAGGCTTTGCGTTGCCTACAATCTAATATCAAATTCTCTACAACTTTGAACTTCCTACTCAAATGCGTGTTCAGTAATCTAGGCACATCTCACTCATAGAAAGATATACGTGTCTTAAAGAAAAGTTTGGCAGGAAAAGTTGCAATTTGGTACAATAATTGGAGCACACACTTTTAGCGGGGACATGTCCCCGTTAAATGTAAAAGCGGGAAAAATTCCCGCGTACAATTTAGAGGCACTATTTTGGTCAAACTTGACAAAAAATGATAATACACTTTTAGCGGGGACATGTCCCCGTTAAAAGTAAAAGCGGGAATAATTCACGCGTACAATTTAGATGGACTATTTTGGTCAAACTTGACCAAAAATGATAATACACATGTCCCCGCCAAAAGAAAGCGTTGAAAATTTAGTAAACGGTCAGCAAGTCTGTGTGCCAGCTCAGCATTTGGCAAACAGTGTGCTTACTTTTGGCGGGGACATGTCCCCGCCGAAAGTGTGCGTTGAAAATCTAGTAAACGGTCAGCGAGGTTGTGTGCCACCTCAGCACCATTTTTGTCGTTTAGCGACTTTCGGCGGGGACATTTATGTCCCCGCGAAAAACCTCGTCGCCCGTCGTCCTATTTGGTGTAGTGAAATTTGGATAAGTTTTTCAATACACTCGTGGATTTGTTTTTTCTTTTTTATGTTACGTATTATATAGTTACAATGCAATTTCAACTTACAGATATATTTTTGCTTTAACTTTACATATCAAGCTGTGGAGGTTAATTTGTCTATCATAATGCACATAGATAATATTACATTGCATCTAAGAACGTAACATAATTACGAGGATATTTGATAGTTTCATGTATATCAAGTGCCAATTATTGACCATGATGCTTTGTCAAAAATAAATAACTTGACACAAGCTATATCAGATTATATCCAAAACTTTAATCTGTAAGATTAAGTGATTAAGACACTGAAAAATTAAGAGCAAGTAGCATACCAATGTAGACTTTCCGACTGTGGTTCACTCATTTCCCCAAACGACACCTAAAACAAATACTGCACGATTTCTCAGTGTCTCTCATTGAGTGAGCCGATTGCCATGTTTAACAAGTTTTCCATTTCAGCTAAAATTCTACAAACTTTCAGTTTATCTCCAATACATGTTGAGTTTGTTATGGTAAAACGACATCTGTTTTGAAAAGTGTAACAAGAATAATATTTGGGAGATGTTATATAATAACCCTAGAACCTATCCAAAGTATCAATTGTACATCATGTTACCTTAAATGAATCTAATGCGATCTTAACTTAAAATATA
Organism: Artemisia annua; assembly: GCA_014162995.1. Lineage (NCBI taxonomy): Eukaryota > Viridiplantae > Streptophyta > Magnoliopsida > Asterales > Asteraceae > Artemisia > Artemisia annua. Next base: position 50,974 of record LBNU01014249.1, on the reverse strand, counting down.
CAAAGAATGTTTATTATTAACACAACAACTATTTATATATAACATACAGGATAAAACAGCAACGGTCATGCTAAAATTTATTTTAGCAATTACGTACTAAGAGCAAAATCTGACAGTAACTATATCATCTTAGAGTAAAACTAGAAGTAACCATCTTTCTTAAGCATGCATGAAGAAAACATTATAAAGAAATAGATATGATGAGCATGAATAAAACAAAAGTGGTATCTTCATTTTTTTAGGACAATTGCTAGAAAACTGATTTTAACTTGGGAGAGACTAAAGAATATTTATTAGGCAATTTGTTATAATCCAACTTGTTTAATTTTATTGTAAACCTCAAATCATTTTCCCTAATGCTAAAATTGTTTTGTAAGAACACGAATAAGTTTAGAAAAAAACCGTTGCAGAACTTTTTCCATTAGTATCATCTTACAAAATCTTTTATGTGCTATTCACCGGGTTTAGAAACATTTTACCCAAAAACAAAATCTTTTATGTGTCTACTGTACCAAATTGGGAAAACCTTCTTGCAACTCCATCCCCATATGGACATCTAAATCACTATGTAGACTCGATCTGTATATCTACGTCTCGTGAGGCCTAAGTTAATTGAGAAACCACAATCGACACCAGCATTAGCTTGCCGGCACCATTAGCTCCACCTTAACACTGAATATCTTCTAAGTATCAATTAAATTTTTACTAAAAGACTTCCAACCTAACGTTGATCGATTTATTCTCAAATTCATATGTGATTGCAAAAGTAATTAAGGTTAAAGTAGTAGTTAATTTAAAGCTGCAATAAAGTTAAACATCACTTCTTAACAGTTAATAAGTCTAGGATGCAACCTTTGTGAGTACTAGGTTGTCTTTGTTGGTTATGTACGAACGACTTAAAGCTGATCTTTCCTAAATATGCACTTCATCAGTTTGAACAAAATTTAGTACCATTATTAAGAGTGTTACAAAGCTCAAGAAAACTCTCAAGTTCCAACATCACATGCTGTGCTTACTTCTTACATAGCTAATAAAAAATTAATATATTTTTTTTTCAATAATATTAAACATATAAAACAGTGCACTAGCCGGAATAAATAAAGAACAAAATCCATCAAATAAAGGGACTTACCACATATAGCAATAAGTTTATCTTATAGTCACAAATACATGAATATAAAAATGAATGCATGCAGAAAAATCAAAAGATTTGTGTCAGAACATTAATAGATACATAAAATAAGAAAAACCCAAGAAAGAACACAGAAAGCAACGTTTTGCCCAATGGTATGAACTTGACCCAAAAATAATTCTAAAAAATTTTTGTTTAGGGTTTGAAGATTCATAGACTTCAAGTGATTTCTATACACAAATTAAAAAAGCAGAATCAAGAAAGATAAACATGAAATCTTGAAAATACATAACATACATACATAAGATGTAAAATTATGTTTAAACAACTTCTAAAACAATTTCTATCCAAGTAAACCCTAGCTTGAAATGAGTATTGCATGTTTTTTTTTAGCTCAAACAGTACCAAGTATATTTTTAGAAACCTTATCAATATATGTGTGTATAAGAACTTAAATTTCCGTACAAACATAAAAAAAATAATAAATAAAACCCGTAATGATAATTAAGAAGATCGATAATATTTGTGAGGATGTATACTTAACCTGGAGTGAGTAGAGTACTCAAAGAGTTTGCCTTTAGTGGAAAAAACTATGAGAGCAACATCAGCATCACACAAGACAGAGATCTCATGTGCTTTCTTAAGCAAACCTGTTCTTCTTTTGGAAAATGTTACTTGTCTGCTAATCTTGTTTTCGATCCGCTTCAACTGAACTCTTCCTCTACCCATCTTGAAAATTATTATTATTTTTTTTTTGTAAAATTTCTTTCTTCTAAGAACCCTAAAGTTATCAATCACTTTTTAGATGAAAAAAGAAAAAAAAAAAGACTTAAGATCTAAGAAGAAGAAGAAGAAAACATCAGGAGAATGTTTTTCTGTAGCTTTGTTTCTATTTTGGTGTATGCCTTATATTATTATCCTGCCTAACTTACTATAATTATCTCTTTACTTACCTTATATAAGCTATACATATTATATGCTTCTAGATTCGGATTTTTTTTGGACTTTACAGGTTGTAAATTTACTCCGTGGTTTCATACCATTCTATATTTAATTGTCCAAAAGTTAAATTAAAGGTCAATGTCTTATACGTTACAAGATAGCTAACATAGAATAATACTAGTAATAAGGATTTTATTTTTTAAAAAATATAGTCTAAATATACATTGAAATTAAAGATGTAGGATTAGAGTTAATCGTGAAAATGAATTAACGAAAGGAATAATAATAACTATAAAAAGTGAGCATGGTAAAGGTAATAGTTACATATGATAGGGATCTAAAACCACTGTGGCTAAGGGAGATGTGTTGTGGAGTTCTCATTGGTTGGTTTCTTATCACTGTCCTGTTTTTTGGGTACATGTTTTGGAGTCATTCAATTTGGATCAAACAATCTGACTAGTAGTAACAAGACCACAACAACACATCAAATATAATGTCATATTAGCGGCAACTTATCTTTCTTTCTTCAGAACTAAACACAGACCAAATGCTCATAGTAAAGATCGCACATATGACCGAACATTTTTTTAAAATAAAATTTTCATTAATAACTAAAAAAACATTACATTAATAATTAAATAAAATTAAAACATTACAATAAAATTAGTGTGCATTGTTTCGATGCCCAATGTGTTCCTCTAAATCGGTTTTAAGATTTAGATGAGTTTGTCGGTTATGCATTTCTCTGACAACTTGTAACCTATCTTCTCTCGATCGTACGAGATCATCTTCACGATGTTGTTCCAGCAGATAAAAGTCAGGAGAGATTGTCTTGTTTTTGTCTTTTCATACCATATTCACGTCGTTAGCACAAATGGAACCTCTGGTGCTTTCCCAACTTTGAGATCATTTAAAAGAGGAGATTGACGTATAACATTGATATCATTGTTCGACCCTGCAACACCAAAGAACGCATGCCAAATCCATAAATATTGTGAGGCAACCGCTTCTAAAAAAATGAATGGATCTGACCTGGAATCACCCAAACAAAATTGACCAGAAGCCCAGTTGGGCATTGAGCCTACGACCATTTCGTACAGTCAATGCTTCCTATCATCCCAGAAAACCCATGTTTCTCCTCGTGATAAGCATAAATCTTTGGACATCGTTTTGTGTAAGCTTTCGCAAATACTCCTCGCCTTATAACTCCATAACCCCGTTACAGAAAGTAATGAGACAATCACGAGAAGTTTTATCACTAATTTGTAGATATTCGTCTAGAGCATCTGGAACGGTGTCGTATGCTAATTGACGAATTGCAGAGGTACCCACTTTACCAACGGGGAAATGCCAATTTTTCCTGTACAATCAAATGTTTGTTAAAAATATGGGAAGTTAACAGTCAATTCCCGAACAATGCGTGCGATAGTGGTCGACTCATTCTGAATCGTTTACAGAGCCATTAGACGATCGTGAGTACCGTGGCGATCTTTATCAATCAGGTTTAGTGGGTTTCTTGGGATTATATAAGTGAAAGCTTCAATAACCAAAGCGGCGTCTTTAAGAATTCGAAGAATAAACTGTTAACTTCTGCTTCGTCATTTGTATCATCAAAAAAGAATTGATCAGAATTCATTTATTTGATTTGAGAAGTTAAATTCTGTATAGAGAAAAAGTGGGTGGTAAGATTTTTATAGAGAAAAAGTGGGTTTAATTAATTTTTTTTATATGTTAACAAAACACCTAACGTTCGCAATATGTAGCCAATGGCTACATTTACTCTCCATTCGATCCACTGATAGACCAAAAGAATGAAATTCAAAGATGAGACGAACGAGTTATCTTGGGTCCTCATACAAGGGCGCGCGTTTGGCAAGGCTAGACCGACCGGACCATTTGGTCCAATTATTACTAATCTTATAATTGCATATAATACATCATTACCATAATAATTGTTCACATTACTATTTTTGAGATATTTCAAAATAAATGTTCACTTTAAATTTCAACTAATGAAAAGAAGTTTTAGTGAGAAAATGTGATATTTGATTGGTGGATTGGTGTATTTAAAAAACAATTAGTGAATATGAACAGAGAAAAATGGTGTATTTCAAAATTTGAATATGTAACGGAGTAGATTTATTTGTAAGTCAAATTAATAATTACTGATTTTGAAAATAGAAATATTTCGTGTTTTAATGGCAAGAAAGTTTTAGATGATCATAATTGATCCCTTCTTTTTAGGATGGTACAAGGATAAATAAGTCATTTTTATGTTACAGATACCTTAGCTGATGTGATGGACTTGACATTGCCTCCTTTCATCATGTAGTACTAGTAGTATGTGATTTCTTTTGGTTATCTCGTACTCTCTGTCAGTGTCAAAATAAATTTTCATGTTTTGACCTTAAAACAATTGTTCATACTGTAATATGAACAATCAAAATAGAGTTTAGTATGTAACTATGATATTTGATTGATATATAGTGTGGTTAGTGTGATATCTTATAACTTGTGCAATTTAAAAGTAGACATTTATTTTGAGACTAATGAGTACATTGTATTATTTTAGATAGCATATCCATATTACAAAATAGGGGTAATAACTTACCCATTTTTTTAGTTTATTTTAAGAGTGTCTGTCTGGTGTGCTAAATGCCAATAACGTGTTATTCGTACGCCACATCAGCGTCAACTCATCAGCATACAATAACACACCAACAATTAAAAAAATCAATTACCACAACAACTCTTTTCACACTCAATTACAAAAATAAACACTTTCAAAGGAGTTTACCAAAATCGACACTTTGGCGAGCAAACCATTTGCTCTACAATTCATTTCACCAACATATCCTCGGTACAAGACAAATAACATAGAGAGCAAATGTTTTGCTCTCCCTCCCAATTGCTCTCCTTCTCGATACAAGACAATGAACATGAAGAGCAAATGTTTTGCTCTCCCTTCCAATTGCTCTCCGCCTCGCTACAAGACAAAGAACATAGAGAGCAAATGCTTGCTCGCCCATGTTTTTTTGCCCAGAGTGTCGATTTTGGTAAAACAGGTATAGATGGTTCATTTGATAAAGGTGAAGATAAAGTGTTCATTTAAAAAATTTTCTCCAATTAAAACACCCTCCCCTGAAAAAAAAAACCAGCAACATGTTATTGGTACAAACACATTTATTTAATTTTTTTCATTTTATTATTTATACAAACACATTTTAAATTAAAACTCAAATACGATATACTAAAAATACGATACGGATACGTCAAATACATAAAAACTATGATACTAAAAATACATGGAAACTAAAAAAGTACGATACAAGAAATATTAAAAATACGATAGAACACAAATGTTAAAAACTACGATACAACGAATAATAAAAAGTAAGATACGATAAACACTAATTTGAGCTCGAGCCCGTGCAAAAGTTTCGTTTGCGGATATCGTCTTTGATTCTTTCGATATTTTCCGCATCTTACTATTTCCTCCCCTCGGTGCTAAAATTAAGAAACTTTAATTCTTCAAATTTCTTTTGAGTGCCGATATAATCAAGTTGTTTTGCCAGTTCTGGTCGCAACTCCTCTTGGACCATTTCCTTGAAAGCTTCTCTGTTAGACGAAGAACCCGCCGAATGCGTAGAGTCCTATTTTTAACTCTTGAAAGGCCTTGGCTCGCCGGGAGGACGTGAGATTGTATCATCTCAAAATAGCTCATTCGGTTCTTGAACGTCCTCGGGTGTACGAATGCGTCTTCCGGGTTGAACGGCTTTGGCACCACGCCATTTGTGGTGATCTTTCATGGCATCCCATGCTTCATAGTAGACAAACGCGAACCCTCACGTTTCTTTGAATATTTGTAACAATGAAATAGCCACTTCGAATCGTTTTCACCACTGTTCCGTTCATTTTCATCAACAATTCCAGCGAACTTAGTGCAATCTTTGTGCAATGTTATCCACTTTTGCGTGATCATATCCTTGGTATGTTCGGTGGTTGAAAGATGGTTTAATTCATTATAAATTTGTGTCCAAAACGACTTTGAATTTCAGTCAATACTGAGTCTTGGGTCCTCAGATATTTGTATGTTCATTTCGGCCAAAAATTTTCCTCCTCTTGTGTCCAACGGGTATGGACGTCGTCGGTTTTTTTGGTCTCGGCTCTCATCCTTTGCTTTTCCTTTTTTTTCGACCGGAGAAGACTCGGTTTGTGATGCTTGTATTGGTAATAGTGGTGGTGAGTCGTGTAAAGCTCGTGTTGGCATCATTTGTGTTGGTTGCGAAGAATTACTGAGATTCATTTGGTAGAAGTATTGTTGTTGTTGTGCCAAAAAAGCCATTTGGTTATAGTGATCTTGGTTCATTTGTGGTGCAAAAGAGGATTGTGGATAATATGGCATCGGGTTTTGCGGGTTTTGCGTGTATGGTGCAAAACCGGGCATCGAGTTTTGGCTTGAATATTGAGGGTATGGTTGCATCGAGTTTTGCATTTGTTGGATTAGAAAAGAACGGCCAGATGATGGTGTAGCAAGTGACGGAAAACTTAAATTAGCAGACTCGGATTGCGAATGAAATATGTTGTTAAATAGCCAATCGTTAGTGTTTTGTTGTGACATTTTTGGAAGATAAATGGATGTGTATGTGAAAGCTTTGTTAAATTATGATTTGGGTTGAATGTATGAAAATGTTTAGTTAAAGTGGGTATTTATAGTTGAAAAGTGGTGTTTTTAAATTTTTTGCCCATTAGTATTCGTTGCAAATTTTGAATTTTGAATATAAAAAAAGGGACGAATGGCGTTTAGTTGTTGCACTGGCTAAATGCCCTATGGCGTGCGAATGGCGAGTAGGTCGGTACATGAACGACGCTGCCGTTGGTTATTAGTGGGACGCATGGCGTGTCATTTGGCTCTCGTACCGAGCTCTCTAAGGGGTTTTGTTAACCATAACCTTATGGGCTGTGGTTAAGCTTTATCATCTTGTAAAAATATCATTTAATGAACTCATTATTTTCATATTTATACATATTTAATGATTATAATTATAGAATGTGCTGTTAAACATGAAATGTTAGATGTTAATTCTTTTTTAATTTTTTAATTAAGATAATTTTAATAACAATTCATAGAGTTTTTATTTTAAAAATAATTTTTCATTATTTAGTGTCAATCCATGCAACTACAACCCACCTAATACAGCAATCGTGTGTAACTCGTTATAAATGTTTGAAATTATATTATTTTAGGCTTACAACAATGACACTCTCAACGCCTTATTTATACGGTTAAAAATTAATGTGTCATGCATGAGTGTAGGGTGTAATGAGGTCTCGTATGAGTAAGCCGCTCACACCTCACTCACCCATTCACTCACTCGGCTACACCTAGTCTAATTTTTCCGCGCATTTAACACTTTTATATTTTTATTTTATTTATTTATTTATTTATTTATTTATTTATTTTTACGTAAATGATAGTCCGTATGTGTTAGTAATAATATGAATACTCGTCTGATTCAAACGAGAAGACATGTGAGTGAAGGCGAGGTACCTTTTCTTTTCCTAGCTTCTACAGTAGTTTTTATGAAATTTAATTGCCGTTAACAAATATACATAAAATATATCTCATTTAGTGTGTTCTGAAACATAAAACCTAGCTAGTATTCCTTTTCCCGTGTAAAGTAATTTTAAATATGAACAATTGTCCGGACAATTACTGTACTGAACAGTGAATTGCAAAAGAAAAATGTCAAGAGGTTTTTTTATGTGTTGCAGAATGCAGAATTAGTCTTCGAAAAATTGCAAAAAAAAAAAAAAAAAAAAAAAAAAAAAAAAAAAAAAAACTGCCATTTATCTACGATAACAGAAGTCCATGCGTTAAACTTATGGATGTTCGTAGACGAGAAATCATATAAATATCTCTAAGGTTTACTTGCGTTGTAGGAACAACCAAAAAAAAAAAAAAAAAAAAAAAAAAAAAAAACCGTATTCCTTTACTTGCGATTACACGAAAGATCCCTAAATTAACCCCCGCCCCGCAGCGGAGCGTGGGTAAAAAAAATCCTCGTTAAAAAGTATGGCACTGCACGCTCAAAGGCTATAAGGATATTAAAAAACAGATATGCTACTACAAACTTAATTCAACCAATATTGGTGGCCACCTTTTGTCTATATTCATACTTGGAATCATATGCTCCACTAACACCAAGATCTCCATTCTCCAATACTTTCAAAAATATACCGTTAAGCTTTTATGAGAATAAATGTTAGTTCTTCAATCCACAAGTATAGATCATGTTTTATAATATACAATCACAAAGATCAGATTACTTTGAATGCTAGAATGTTCGGATATATATATGTATTTTAAAGACCAAGTTAAAGTAACTTTGCAGAATAATATTCGAGAACTACTTACAGTTAATTATAAGGGAACCAAAATCATTGACAATTGCACACATATAATATGTAAGAATTAGCCTTATGCGATGCATCCAAGCTAAAATAACTTCTATCAAGTGCGGCGAAGAATTTGTTCTTGTTGGTAAAGGAGTTGACATAGAGTGTATGGATTTGTGGTTCGTAATTCCAACATTAAATATCCATCCAAATCTAATTATTATCAAAAATTAAGTGATTACACAAGTTGCTTGAGATGGTGATTGAAAAGGAGAAAAATAAAAGAAGGAATGACAATGGTGGTTTCCAAATCCTATGTCCTATGGATGCTGATTCAATCCCAACTTACACACACATTAAGTCTCTTGATGGACCTAACATACATATTGACATGTCTCTTACTTACCCGTCTCAAAATAATTGTCCTTCCAAAATAAATAAGAATAATAATAATAATAATTTAAAAAAATCATAATTATTAATGATTTCTCTTTTTTATTTTATTTTTGCAGAATTACAGTTTTCTCTTCAACTAATTAATTAATCACTTTTTAAAAATTTGTAATATTAATTTCAACGAAGGGTAATATGGTAAACTCGATCAAGCATCTTGGTATGTGTTTATACACATACCTTTTATTGACCAAAACCCGACCAAATTGACCAAAAACTAACCCATAAATGCCAAATACTTGTGTTTTTGTGTTTTTGAATGTGCAGGCATGTATTTATAAGAAAAGGACGAAAAATCACAAGAAAATGACAAAACGAGCACGGGATTTGGAAAAGTGTCAAAAGCCGGAGCCGGGAAATCTAGTGGTCAAATTTGAGCTCATAATGTCCAAAGTCATCCTCAAAGTTTCAGAATTGACAAGATTGGTCCTTGGTATAAAGTTTGGAAAAAAATACACAAATGGCCCCTCAAGTTCAAGAAGTTGTCATTTTTGGTCCTTGTGAAGAAATTTTGGAGATTTGACATCATAGGTCCTTCAACAATCAATAAATGTCACAAATGATCCTTGGATATTAATTATGAAGATTGGCAGCAATGGTCCTAGCATTTTCAGAAGTTGCACAATTGGTCCCTTGATTAATATTGCTACAACATACCGGATCCACTATCCATTTAACCCAAAATATCTTTAACCCAAATCTATTATAACCCTTTACCCATTTATCCTAACCCACTAATAAATAACACCCAATACACCCACTTGGCCCAGCAACCAACAAAGCCCAACATTCCCCTTTTTCTTATAACCCTTAACCCGACCCACAACCCAATCAGTTAAAAAAAGAATACGCGCCTCTTTTACTGTTCTCCTTCCTCCCCCGTTTACCCTGCCACATCACTTTCACCAAAGATTCCTAGTACGAGGTTGTAGCCTTCTGGAAGGTCTGACACAACAGAGAATATCATCATTTATCCTCACACGTGGACTTTTCTAGCTCCCTGATTGGTTAATGGTACGTGGAATAAAGATAAGGATTGATTCAAACAGCTATGAATTGGTGGGATGTCGACATCCAGATAAGACTGAGAGATGAGTGGCCAAGAATTGCTTCTAGGACCTTCTGAGCCAAAACCCTAGCTCACCCTTCATCTCCTATATATAGGACCCTCTGTAAACGTTTGAGGTGTGTAGGTTTTAGAGTAAAGTTATGCTGTCAATTTAGTTTCTCAAATGTACTCTTAGTTTAACAATCATGTAATCTCAGTCTTATTAATAAAATTTTCTAGTTAATCTTTTTAAATCTTGTTCAATTAGTTGCTCTGTTTTTAGAATAGCCTAAAAGTAATCAAATTTGCTCACTTTCAGTTTTATAGACCTTTGTTAAATCCATTGTTAGCTTTTATAAAGNAAAAAAAAAAATCTAAAAAAAATCCAAAAATATGTTGTTTTATTTGAACCAAGCTTGCAACCAAGCTTATTTTCAGTAGATTAGGAGCTCATTCTAGCTTTTTAGCTTTTGTGGGTTTGTTTAGTAGTTAAATCAATCAAAAGCTCAAAAATTTTAAACTTGGTCAAGAAAGAAGTCAACTGTCTTGGTGATGAAGATGAATCTGATTTTGGTGATACGTTGAGTTGGAAAGGGAAGGACTCAGCCTATCAAAAGATAGGCTAGCATAGTGAACCCCCTCTGTTTGTGCTAAAGGGGAAAACTTTGTAAGTTTCTCTATTTTTATTTCCTCTAAAATAGATTTAGCATAATCTGTTAGTTTAGTTGTTTTTCTGCTGGTGTTAGTCAAATATAGCTTTATTTAGTTTATTTGAATGTTTGTGATATGCTTTTGATATGTACTAAGTGAGTTTTATGATTATATTGCCTTAATTTAGCTTAAACTGCAAATCTGTGTTTGATGTGTTAGTGGTTGAATTTTGTTGCTAATTTCGGTTAATATTAAGTATTTATATATGTGGAAGTTGATAACTTGATAGTTAATGGCCTAGATCTGCACAACCTAGTGTAACTTGTCTGTTTAAGGGGTGTTTGGCTTAAGTGTTAAATCTGTGCTCTAGTTGTTTCTGTGTTGTTTATTTGGCTTAGACTTGGTGCAATAGGCTTTAGTAAGTTAGTTTAAGCATAAATCAGTAGGACTNATCCTTTTTAATTAATAATAAATCACAAAAAGACAAAAGAAATTTTATTTTAATTTCAATAATAGTTTTCAGTTAATTTAGGTTTTATAAAATTAAATTTTCATTTTTAAGCTAATTTTCATATTTATTTACTATTTAAATCTTAAACAAAAATACAAAAAGAGTTTTTAATTAATTCAAATTAAAGAAAAGAAGAAAAAAATATATAATTTTAATTTTCCAAAAAGTTTTTAATTACATTTAGGATTTTATAAAATTTAGTTTTTCCCCGTAGACCTTTTAATTTTAGTAGTTGCTTTTAAATCTCGGGATTTGCGTTATTTACGTTTTAATTTAAGTGCTTCGATTTCGTGTGCTATTTACGTGTTTCCTTGCTATTTATTAATTGTAGTTTTAAAATCAAGACTATCCCTTTTATTTCACTTTTCTTTACACACATTCACAAATCGTCAACTACGGTTCCATTCACCTTCACACGGATCACGACCCGGGTATTTCTTATTCGTTGAGAAATTACTTGGATAATATACTATACTATAAACGATCTAATCACATCTGTATCTATTTTTAATAGTGGACAATTAAATTAGGCCATCTCAAACGTGGGCCATTTTGGGGTAGAGGAAGTATTAAATAAAATTTGGTATATATTTCATTGATTAAGTTTATTTGATTTGATCTTTGTAGAAGTAATAAACTGCTCCTCGTGCTTGTAACGTGTCGGCTCCTTCAGACGTTTGTGAGTACGTCCTTAATACACCTAACACAATAGAAAGACATATAACACCCCAAACTTTACAGATTTGTCATAACCATATTATATTTATTTTACCATATTAGTAAAGTCCTTCTATTAGTTTTTAATAGAAATAAGAAATTATGACGCAAATAGTTAATGAAAAAGGACTAACAGTGCAAAGGACTTAATGGAAAGGACTAACGATGCAAAGTTAATTATAAGGGCTGAATTTACAGAATGCTTAAGGATGAAGGAATCATCCTTGTGATGATTCTAGGTGGATTTTTAGTGTTTTCATATGCTATCCACAAGATGATATAAGCTTCGCTAACTAATCTCTATCAAAGGTATGTGATTAAATTCAATTTAGTTTCATGATACATTGTGGAAACTTGCGGATTTTGCTTAATTAGTATGTTAGTGATGATTTTAGACAAATTCATGAAGTTTTACACACGTTTGATGTGCATAGATTATGTTAGCATGATTTTGGATTAGGGTTGATCATGTTACTGAGAGGATGTTAATGGTTAGAAGCCATTAGCTAATCTATGTTAAAGATGATGTTGATGCTTAGTTTATAACTCTAAAAAGGTGTTTGGCATAAGGCCAAATTAGTGTTAAAGTTAGTGAATTTTGTTATGGCCCATGTATTATTGATCCTATAGCAGAAGTTAATGATAGTAGAATGACATGCAGGTGTTTATGTGGTCTCGAAAGTCCAAGAATGTCCAAGGAGTGTCTAAACCAACCGAGGTGAGTAACAGTTTATTATTAGTTCGTTTATATGTATTTACCAAGTTTGGCGCAAAATGGATATGTATGAAAGTTTTAGCATAAGTGGTAGAAAATATATATGTTATATTTCAATAGTATAGTTCAGGTATTGTCCCAAATGGTGTTTTGGTTAAGTACTAAAAATAGTGCTGATCTGCATCTGTAGTTGATACGGCATTTCCCAAAATAGGAATACGGTGTATAAAATAGGGATATGACGTATCGATCAAGTGTAAACGATGTATATACCGGTACAGGTGTATACGGCGTATACACCAGGATGAGTATACAACGTACACACCTACAGATCAGATTTAACAGGTTTACGTTTATAACTATTGTCAGGAACGAGCAAGTAATCATACGATGAGTCGTAATCCATAGCATGGAAGAATATAGATGATCCACAGTTCATGTCACGGATGCTTTCATTATTCACCATTAGCCACATCAATGTCATGACTCAGATATAGCCGACAACTAGCTATGTTATTAGCATGATTCAGATATAGCCGAATAATCATATGTGTAGATTTCAAAAATAGCCAAATAGCATATAATATGATAGTTCGGATGTAGCTGGTGTAATTATACTTATGAATTTAGTTCAAGTTCAGATAACAATACCATTCAGGTGGTTATAGAATCAATACAGTTAATGTCAGTCAGTTTAGTATAACCTAGTTATTAGTTAGACACGTTAATGTGTTTAGATAGCACTTAGTCAGTATAAATGCCTTATGCATTTATTAAAGTGCGCGAAGTGCTCTATGCACTTCAGGCATGTGATGTGTTTATACACATTAGCGCACGATGTGCTTTATGCACTTAGTCAGTCGTGCGATAAGAGCTTTATGCACATTAGTCAGTTCCAAAAGAGGATAAATGCTATATGCATTAAGTAAGGCGCGCAGAGTGCTCTATGCACTTCACAATGGGTTTTCATACATCTTGATTATGTTTCAAAATTTTCGGATCAATATTATCAAAAATAACAAATGATACAAACAAGCAGAAGCGAATAAGTTAACATCATAATCATATACGAAACGGATCTTTAATGTATCATGCATATCAAATTATTATTATCATCAACTAGACATGTTAATAAAGATTACAACATAATGATTTTTAACACAAAATCGTAAACAAGAAGACTTACAATCTTGACGAGTTGTTATCATGGATCAAACCCCCGAGCACTATCTATATGTTTGATCTAAATGATAACCTACAACGCCACACCACAGGTCCAATATGGTTCGTGTGAATCAAAAGGTAAGGACCCCAACTCTTTTGACAAGCTCCTTGTTTGCTAGACGCTTTACATGACTATAACTAATCAACACGTGATTATATAAACCAAGATCAAAACACAAAAGAGTGTGTCTGTNGGGGGGGAAGAGTGTGTGAAATGGTTTGACTAAAATGTGGGCGTTAAGCCTCATATTGATAACCCTTTCATTAATTACATTTCGACATTAACTAGTTAACGCTAGTTAAGTATGGACTAACCTTGCAATGAAAACCCTTTTCAAGTTAGGTCCTCTCGTTAACTAATTCACGTAATTAGTTAATTCTTCAATGCTCGTCCATTGCTCCCACTGCTTCCTGGTAACATGTTCGCCTTTTTTTTTTCCTTCTTTTGTGCATTCTCTTGAATTACAATTTAAATAGAAAAACAACCTAGTCTAACCTATCTAAATTATTACATTCAAGAAGAATAAATAATTGGTACGCAGGTCTTCTCAAAACCAACAAAAGGAAAAATGAACAACCACAAAAATGATTACAACACAACATGCAAATTATTTGGATCTTTGGTTGCGGCAATGTACCCTACATGTTACTACCATATTTATAGATCCTTACTTTGGCTTTTAAAGGATTTAGATTACATGGAACATGCAAATACATGTAAGCTAATCCTACTAGCTAACCTAAGTATTTATATGGCCACAAGGTTTGGTCTCGAACACACACAATATAAGTAAATCCCTAAGTCTGCCCCAACCAATGCTTGATCCATATTGAAATTGAAAAATTAGGGTTTGGGAAACCCTAATTCCATACGAATGGAATTACTTGCCCAACAAGTCTTGCCGAGTTTCATGTTTTAGTTAATTTTAGGAAAGTTTAACATATCTAATTTTAAGAAATATTGAATATAGGGTTTTGAAAAACCCTAACCCTAATTCGACACCCAAATCGATTCGAAAATCCCTTAGTGGTTCAAATAGGGTTTCTTGCCTAGCAAGAAATTCAAGGCATTATTTTTATTAGGAAAAGCAATATTTAAAAAAAAATCCCAAACCCTACAAATTGACTGGCAAGGGATTTGAAAATCCCTATGGGTCGATGTAGGGTTTCTTGGTTAGCAAGCAAACCAAGATTCAGCTTTTAAGATAAAAATCAAAAACTTTCAAAAATCCTAAAACTCTAATCGACCTAGGGTGTTAGTTCGACACAAATTTTTAACCAAAACAAACATTTTAATGACATAGCCAGTATTAATGGATCAATTAGCTAATCATGCAAACCTAGATTGACTATAACCGTATACAAGTAGCTCTGATATCACTGTAGGGTTTTATTAACAGATTCATGTTAGATATAATTAAATAATATAAACAAATTAATATGCGAAAATAATTTAACTACAAACCCTAGCCACATATCCATGTATATGTTACATTCATAAATTAATTGCAAAGATAGTTAGGACGTGTGCACCTTTGATTTGCTCAGTTTGAACTCGTGAGATCTTGTACAACGAAGCTACAGGTATCCGCTGATACTCATCATATTTGGAAACCGCTAGATGCTTGTACCTTGTTCATACCATGTGATCCGGATCACCACTTAAAATTGATCGACTAAGGGATTAAACCCTTAGTCAACTTTGGGCCGACAAAAAGAGACGAAAATCCCTTTGGGGATTTCGGTCGACCGAAGAACGGGGGAGGGGAGAGGTTCAGAGATGTTGTGTATTGGTTTGGTATCCTTGTAGAATGAATAAGGAGTTTACATTTATAGGGGTTGATTTCTTGTTGAACAATAAATCCTCCACTCTTTCATTCTACCCCTTATAACGCAGTGTTCTTGAGTTAACTCATTAAAAGAAAAGAAGAGAATTGAAGAAGAAGAGAATCATTTCTCTTCTGTCCCTTTCTTCCCAAATCTGGGCAGAACATCTTCTTCCCAAAATAACAATACAAGTTCCTTCCTATTTCTTTCCGGATTGTTTCCTTTCTTCCCATAAAACATCTCGAGAACACAATTAAATTTCAATTTCTTTTTGGATCTATTCCTTTCTTCCCCATAAACATCTTGATAACACAGCGTAAGTCCCTAATGTTTACACTTTTAGTTATAATCTTCATAACTTATTAAATTAACCCCTGTTAATTTGATTCCTTTCTATCCTCTTATTTATTATTCCACATAATAAATGTTTCTTTCATTTGTGATGCACCGGTGTAACCCTTTAAGTCTTATTTTACTGGATGTGATTCACTTATATATACTTAAATATATAATATCTGTGCACATTATTCTTTCACTTTTTACATTATTTTTTTTTCCTATTTGCGGTGGATCTTCTTTAATCAGTTGTCTATAAAGCTCTAAGGAATAACAGAATCTCATTAAACCAGTGAAATCTAACTTTATTGAAAAATGACGGTAATATATATACCTAAGCCTATTCTTAAGCATAATGACATTCATCATTGGTTTGTGAGGAAATGTAACTTTTTTTTAACACCAATAGATGAATGCACATTGTGCCTAAGGCATAAAGTTGAAAATGATAGACTGCTATCTTAAGCATATGTATTTAGTCATGTTATCATTTGCAACTTCATCTTATGTATTAAAACTGTTTGAATATAGCATACTACATATGTCTACCCATCATTACATCAAGATATTCCATTTATATCTTACATATAGTTACATGACCCCTCTGCATAGATTAAAAAGGCTGAAAAGGTTAGAACACCAATATCAGTTTATTGATTGTCAATAACTTTTATCCACGATATAAGCATAACATACCAAACAAGGCTTTAGCTAGATTGCTATAAAAAGATAGATATGACCATTTTCGTGAACATGCAATTGTAGATGAACAGATTGGGGACCTTCCGTTTGGGTCCCCCTAGTGCTAATAAAAAAATTATACTTTGATTCGTTTCTTAAAGACGTTCACGTAGTGTCTTCTTTTTAAGGCTGTTTTCTCGAGCTGATTATTGAACACATTTTTAGTCAAGCATGCTTCCTATCGAATATAAACTTTTTCGGCATTACATAATAAGCTTAACGACGAATGATTAACACTTTACATTATTCAATTTCCTTCTCTCTCTTGTTTTTATCCTTTTTATGGATATGCAAATATGGTCCCCTGCTAAGAGCCTTATTGTAAGATGATTAAGTATGTGAATAATACTAGTTGAAATGGTCCCCTGCTAAGAGCCGTGTTGTAAGATGCTTAAGTATGTGAATAATTGTTGTTTAGGTGTAAAATGAATTTTAAAAGTTGGTTTTTTGCTGGTGTTATGGTCCCCAAATTGCTACATATTAACCACCTAATCAGATGATAATAAGATAAGATCTGAAAATTGATGATGCAAGCTTCTATATTGGGAAGGGGACTGGGGTTAATGCTCTATTTTTAATTAGTGGGGCTTGAAATTAAAGGGAAAATGATGCTCCAAGAGGGGCACTGTCTGATTCTCACCCTTTGAGAACATTGTACTACAGTTAGTACTAATCGCATTTCCATTAAAAATGATCAATACATACGTACACATGCCTCCAAAAGTCCAAATATACACCAATTGGGATGTGTTAATCTTATATCTGATCAATATAAAGTGAGTAATATATATATATGCTTAAGTTCTTGACTATACCTGTCAAAATATATACTGTGGACAAACATATACTCAGTAGTAATATACTGTTTGAGTACTTAGTTAATATAACAAAGTGATACAAGGAATGAAATAAAATAAAATAAAATAAAATAAAATAAAATAAAAAAGATTATGCAACGAACAAGGTCTAAACGCATTCGTTCTGATTGTATTCATGTCATGGGTTGTCTTGTATTATTAAAAAAAAAAAAAAAAAAAAAAAAAAAAAAAAAAAAAAAAAAAAAAAAAAAAAAAAAAAAAAAAAAAAATCCTAAGATGAAATGAAAGATACTGCTATATCCTTGAAAGATATTAGGGGGTCATTGGATTATCCGATTATACCTTATTCAGCAAAATAGCCACTAATTTAGAAAACTCAAAGGTATATATGTTGGTGACATTTGGGTTTGATCAATTGATAAATGGGCTAATATCTTGGCTAGTTCTATAATTTAGCATATTCAGAAGGCCCATATTCTTAGGAGGTACAATTTCATACTTGCACAGATTTCAGTCAACAAATTTCAAATCAGCCTGAATTCCTAGAGAAAATCATGTTCTTAAAGATGGCATATTATGTTAAGTCATTTGTACTTTCTGTGCCAAGAAGCAGAACATGTTACCTCATAAAGTTCTTGACATTTTATTCTTCATCTATAGTAAATCTAGAGACCACAAAACATTGACTTTAAAAATCTGACAAAAAGTTATACTAATAGATCGTTTTGGTTGTCTTATAACGCTAGGTTCTTACAAGCCATTTGTATAATTCCCACAAAAATATTATTCAAGTTCATAATATTGTAGATTTATATCACCATTCACCAAAAAGTAGAGAAATTTAACCTTGCCGAAATCAAAGCATCCATCCAGGGACTAATCCATTCAAATTCTGCCCATTTGTTGTGGTTGTTAACTGACTTGACCCAACTGTATTATACCTGTAAATTTAGTCGATTTAGTTCTTGATCTGTTATATTACGTGTGGTTAGAAAAAACCAGGACACATAATTGTGGCTGAAATAAATATCAGACTCGCACACACGCGAACAAAAAATGAAACTTGTCTATGCGTTTACCCGATTTGCAAATTGGAGTTGCATTCCAAAGGCTGGAAGAACCCTTGTGATCGAGCATGTTCATGTTGTTGTTCATACGTGCAGTTTTCACCAACTGCCCATGATGGTCCAGCTTGATTTTCTGCATAAACTACTTCCAGCTGCTAAAACAAAAGATCTTTAACTTAAATCATACAGTATAACAGTACAAATTGTCCAACGATGTGGTATATTATACTGGGTTTTAATACCTGTTGTTGCAAAGCTCTATTAGCTTCAAGCCACATTTTTTCCTGTAACATCATCGACCATCACTTGTAATTTGTCATAACCAGGGAGCAAATAAATTCAAAGATATATTTACCTTAAGTTGAAGTTCAGAAAGCCTGTCCAGCATTGATTGTGTCTGCATTAACAGAAATCACCAATAAATTATGATCTTAGTAAAGCAATTACAACGTTACATATGTACAAATCATTACAAAAACTTTTGAGAAATTTCTACCCTCATGGATCTGATTTGCTTCAAAGTAGAGTCTAGTTGTCGCTCTAGTTGTTCAAGTTCCTTGAGACTCAGTGGCTCAAGGTCCTCCCCGCAAACTTGCCTGTTATATAGATATGAATCTTGTTAGCTACATTTTATTATCTTTATGTTTGTAAGAAGCATATGACACTTGCCTTTGGTACTGTTGTAGAGACTCATATTTGGCTTTTAGTTTTATGTACTCCTTGTAGCTGTTTTGCTGGAGACCCAAAAGATTCAAGATTTTCAGGATACAGGTTCAGTAAAGTTTGAAAGCTGGAACTATGAAAATATACTAGAAGCTACCTCGGCATTGGTGGTTGATCTGTCTATTTCCATGGAACCATAAGTACAATTCTGGTACCTTTCAAGCATCTTGAGCATGCTGAGACAAGTTTTGTCAAGTTCAATTAGGTTTGTTGATAATAAAAAGAGTTGATTTGATGTATATGAGAAAAAAAGGACTTTTCTGGCTCATTTGCTAATCTTGAGAAGACAAAAAAGCACAAACTACAAGACTCAAGAGCAGTTATCCATTTCAAAAAATTATTACTTATTCCATTACTTGTTTGAATGATCATTATGTATTTTATGCATTGTTTGACTATATTATAAATTATAACCGAGATCACCGTGTCAAGATAAGAACCCCAGCGATGGCAAAAAGGCAAAGGACTGTGTCGACCCTCAAAAAAGAAAATGTTGACATACACAGTAACATCATATCCTCGTAAGAACACTCACAGAAACATAAATATCACATGACCCAACCGTAAAAATATAGATATCTAGATACCATATGTTTTAAAGTAAATAACATATTACATGTATCATCTACTGCACAATAACCCAATAAGATTCACTCTTGTTATGATATAGTAGCAATTCTTAGTGGCTTAAAGTGTAGTTACTAGTTAGTTTGTATGATTTAATTATACTTAGTTAAATAGAGTTAAGGTTAGACTTAAACTATGATTGCTTGGTGTGCAATGTAATCAATAATACTATGGAATCCTAATTCCATAGGGATAGGGATTGTACCCTCTCGTCTCTATAAATAGAGGTGAGTGGGATGCTAGGCAATTCATTCTTTTTGTCTCGGTATAAGCCTTTATTGGTTATTAGTAAAGCAACTTCGAGGCTATATATCGTGTGCATATTGTTTCTTTCTTTTATCGATTATCTTTAATCAATTCCGCGCTAAGCTTTTACATTTGTTGTTTTTTATCTAACAATTGGTACCAGAGCCTTGTTCGAGAAGAAGGAGCCATACAACCAGGGTGGATCCAAAACAAGATAAAAGAATAAACTGTGTTTGGTTCGGCGGTTTCTGCGCATCTGTGGTAGAATTGACATTGCGGGTTTGTTCGCAGTGTCAATTCTACCACAGTTGCGCTGAAACCGCCGAACCAAACACGGTTTATTCTTTTATCTTGTTTTCGTTCTCCCCTCATTGTGTGGTTCCTTCTTCTCGAATAAGGTCGTGATACCAATTATTGCATAAATATTCGGTTATACTTTGTAGGTTTTGATTCTTCAGGTTCTTTACAAAAATCGATTGACTCTTGGTTTTGGGTGTCTTGTGTCGATTGAAGCTAAAGCTTCTCTTTTTTGTGTTTGACGATTCTGGTTTGTTGTCGAGGTTTATCCAATAAGTAAACCCATTTTTGTATTACTCCTAATATACTCCTAAATTCGAACCGTAAGTTTAAGACACGTAAGGTTCTCACCAAAGGGATCTTGCATAGGAGCATCCAATAGCAAGATACAACCTGCTAGAGAGATCTGGTTTTCGTGTTGTTTGGCTATCATTGTGCTGATATAAGGTGTCTAAAGGTTAGGTCGATTCATGAGGTGCAAGAAAGTCAATTCCAAAGATTTACTTGGTGATCAAGATTTCGGTTACAAGGAATATATCAACAAAAAAGTTTAAATGCTTCAAAAGATTATCGATTTAGAGTTCCTTAGTGATAATCAATCTTGAAGGTTAAGAAGCTTCAAGGGTTTGTTAGTTTTGGGGGGCTTGATAAATCGGGTTTGAAGGCTACCGCGGGTTTCTTGAAGATCATGTCTTGGTGATAACGTGGGAGACAAGCAAGGTTTAGTTGTTTTGATGGTTCAAGGAAAAGGATTGCTTGGAGTAAAAGTTTTGTAGATTTGAGGTGAAAAGATCGAATCTTTAAGGGTATTCTAAAGGCAAGTTGATCAAGACTTCAAAAAAAAAAAAAAAAAAAAAAAAAAAANAAAGTCTAGCACACGACTTGTGAGGCTTGTTGAAAAGGTTGAGTCTTTAGGGTGGTCTAACGGGTTAAATCAACTTGACAATGTTAAAGCAAGGTTTGAATAAGAATTGCTAGTACGAGTACTAGGTTTAACATCGAAAAGCTCATTGGGTTTGATGTACAAAAGCATGGAGGTTCTAAACATGTTGGGTTCAAGCAATTTGGTCCTAACGTGAAAACAGGAGTCTATAGAGTACATGTTCAAAAGCTTGTTTGGTTTGAGGTGGAACTGCATGAAACTCAAGAAAATCACGATGATGAGGTTATTTAGGATAGTAACGATGATGCTGCAGTGGCTCAAAGATAGTTGGAGGTAAAGCAACTTAAAGAAAAAACAAACACGGACTGCTTGATAAAGGAGCATGTACACCTTGGTGCAAAGGTGGGGCCAACATTAGGGAAACCGTAGTACTTGGTCAAGAGGGTACAGAAGATAATGTCGCTGAAAGGAAGAAGGTAGAGGAAGGCTAAGGAAGGTAACTTGGATATTTACTAAGGTACAATGTGTTGGTATTTGACAAGCATATAACCATTATCATTACGAGTACACGGCGGATTGGATCTAGCTTGATGTTTAGAAGTTAACATGTAAAACAATCAACACATTAATTACTAACCTTAAGTTACTTGAATTACTTAGTCAAGTAACGGTTCTTCAATCTTGAATCAGCTAGGATCGAAAGCTTAATAACCAAAATAGGTTATCTCTATTGTTGCATACATACACGTCACGAGAATATATGTATGCTAGTACACGTCACGAAAATCACCAATGAAACACATTCTTGGATTTGGTTTGAATCTTGCGATTGATCACACCTTTTTAGGACTTGATGCCGAGGACAAAAGAGGGAGTTCAGTTTTTGCTTTAGGGTTTAGGAATAATTATTAGCTAATAATGAGTCACAAGGGTTCAGTTGACCAAGTTTGATCTTCTAATCCTTATAGGATTAAGAAAACCGGTCGAACACCCCTACTAGATGGTTCATACATTGCGTTTAAGTCCTTAGTTAATTAATAATATACAATACATATTAATTACTTAGCTTAAACTCCAAGTAATCAAAAACACCCCTTGGTTCCCCTTGTTCGGCCGACCCATAGAAGCTATGAGATTCTTGGGCTCGTGTTGGACTTTAACTAATATTAAC
Organism: Artemisia annua; assembly: GCA_014162995.1. Classification (NCBI taxonomy): domain Eukaryota; kingdom Viridiplantae; phylum Streptophyta; class Magnoliopsida; order Asterales; family Asteraceae; genus Artemisia; species Artemisia annua. Next base: position 28,446 of record LBNU01014249.1, on the reverse strand, counting down.
GTGTCCATTACACTTAATTTAGCTAGCCCGTTTATTAGTTTCGCGTCTAACAAAAAACTAACGACCGATAATTCATTTCGTGACATAATATAATGAATTATAACGGTTATATTACTTATATTAACTAAACATATTCCTCGATGTATACTTGTATGTCCCAGTAGGCTCACGTATTCCCAACCGTACAAATTATTGATTATACTTTAGAGCATAACCAATACAATGCCTGGTTTACAAGGTTGTCTATGGTCTGAGGTTCCAGCATTGGATGAAAATGTTGAGCATCAGTATAGACTAAGAATCACTACTAAGGAGGAAATTGCTATGTATAGTAGCAATTCTTAGTGGGCCAAAGCGTAGTTAGTCTATGTATAGGGATTTAATTATACATAGTTAAATAGAGTTAGGGTTAGACTTAAACTAGTATTGTTTGGGGCGCAAAGCAAGCAATGATACTATGAAATTGGGATTGTACCCTCTCATCTCTATAAATAGAGGTGAGGGGGGATTCTAGTTAATTCATTCTTCTTGTCTCGATGTAAGCATTTATTTCTTGTCTCGATGTAAGTATTTATTAGTTATTAGTAAAGGGGGTTTGAGGGTATATATTGTGTGGATGTTGGTCTTTCCATTGTCGATCATCTTTCGATCTTGATGTGTTGACCTTTCTTGTTGGATCTTTGATCAATTCCGAGCTAAGCTTTCAAGTTCGTTGGATGTTTTATTCAACAACTCTCTTAAGTTTCTTGGCGTGATCATGTTACAATATGTGAGTTGTAACCTTTTTTCTGTTCCTTGAAATGGGACTAAATATCCAATATTCTGGCATTATTAAAAACCTAAAAGAAGAAACTAGAATTGAAGGGAGGTGGAAATGTGGAATAGTATACAACTTTATACGAAACTTGAGTGTGCTCCGAAACCTTATATTGCTGGACTTGTGACTATATAACTAGTTCAAACGCAAGTTTGAAAGTTGCATACTTGGGTGTATTTGATCTACTCCTGTTAAGTCATACACGAGTAACATTCGTGCACACCTTTTTGATTGCCTTCTAATCATCAGAAACTTTCACTTATAAAATAAATTAAATACCTTCTAAATGCAAAAAAATAACTCTTTAAATGCTGCTTTAGTTAAGTGGTTGGCGTGTCGTTAAGTTAAGCATACGCATTAACCAAAGATGCTAAGAGCTAGAATTGCTCATGGCCAAAATGCTCCCATTTTGATTCATTATAGAGCAAACTTTTAGGAACCATGGTCTACTACTAAGTCTGTGAGGTCAGAGTCTTTCGCCACGCAAGTTACAAGAAACTGCTTGACCACCTTGTCGGGCCCAAAAAAGTGAATCCCACATGGAATGTTGAAGAGTTATAAAAAGTGGATCAACTAAACAAAGAAAGTGATATGTACACGATATATAAATCATTACAATTCTTCTATACACCACAAAATTTTGTGTCTTATTATCATTTAGAGGTATATGATAAGATTGTGGTGTGCAATTCAGTAAATCACCTCCCAGCTCGAAACTTGACAACTAACTTTCAGACCCCAATCATGTGTTTCCTTTTTGTCTTTGGGTATATTTGTATTTCATTCAATTAATGTTAAAAAAATCAGACTTTTTATTAGGCTACCCGTAATGGGCTTCACTCCTCACGCGTTCACCACGTGTGGTGTTTGTTACACGCTCACCATCCTCACGCATGAGGTGCTTAATTCTGCTGGAAATGGTGGTGTAGCTCACCGGTGAGAAATGTGTGTCGGTTTGTTTTGTATGTATGCGTGTGTATACTGTATAGTGGGGTATACGTGAATGGTGAGGGGTGAGTGATTGTTACCGGGTTAAAGGTGATAAGTGAGTGAGAGGGAGGGGGATCTTTTGGTGGCGAGGGCTCACCACCATTGGCGGAGCTATGTGAGGACCGGGAAGGGTCCCGGCCCCCCTAGGCCTAAGCCCCTTTGTGTATTTTTTCGCGATTTCATGTGTTAAAAAATAAAGTTTTCATCTCGGCCCTCCCATTTAATGTTTTTGAGGAAAAAAATTTGCTTCGGCCCTCCCACGAAATTTCTTCTAGCTCCGCCACTGCTCACCACCATTAAGAGTAGCCTTAGTTCATTGCTAGAAATTACATATAAGGATCTATCGACTGTCGTTTGAGTTATCGACTGATTTTTTTTTTATTAACTAATATCTCTGTAATGGAAATTTCATTTGCATTTCACGACTTTAGATTCATTGTGTTTTATTAGAGTTATAGGAAATATCTCAAAATAATGAAATTTTGCAAGGTTTAGATCGATAAAAGTAGGTTTAAATATAAGTGTTTCAAAGTTTAAAACTGTCAGCCATTGATAATCATAAAGATATCGTGTTTTTTTTATCTGCAACAAAGTGTTATTTCATTTACAGTGGCGGCGATTAGCATGTGCAAATGGTGCACCGCACAGAGCCTCCGTTTGTAAGGGGGCCTCCGATTTAGTATGTCTATTACTATTTATACATATCTAAGTATATTTATACATGTCTAACTTAAATTTTTACGGCTCTTTTTAAATTTTATGTGAGGGGGCCTCCGAATTAGTATATATCCATTAGTATTTATACATGTCTAAGTATATTATGTTTTGAATTTTCCATAATAGTTAAGATTTTCGTGATTTAAGGGGCCTCATTCGTAGTTTCGCACCGGGCCACTCAAATCAATGGGACGGCCCTGTTCATTTATTCAAGAAACTTTTTGCTTAATCATGAAACAAATTTGAATTATAAGTATTCTAGCTAGCTTATCAAATTCGTGTGACACATTATTGAAACTAAATGTATTTCACCTTTTTAATATATCTTATTTCCAATATTTGAACATACATTTGTTGTTCATGGTTATGTGATTCATGGGTCCGTTTGAACTAATAGAACATAATGAAATGGAATCACAAATTGCAGTTGACTTTGGTCACCAAAAAATGTAAAGTTCAATTATTTTGTTGGAAAATTATACTGGATTCTTGAGTACAGCCCACTTGAACTAAGAAATTTGTTATTTCTTCATGTTCCATGGAATGTCTAAGAGTTTCCCTGCAATGTTGTTTATAGATTAGCCGAAAAATTAACCTTATACTAATATTACAACTACAGTATTACTCCTATTATTACTGGTTTACCGTTCATTATTTAAGTTATGAACCAAACGTCCCTACAGTATTATCGTGCAGACATTTATTGAAAGCTACTAAACTTCTAGAGACTAATTCTTTCATATTGATAGGATTTTATGAATATAAAGAGGTGATTTCTGCACCATACCGTCAATCAAGAAAATCAGCAAAACAAGAGAAAACAAACCAATTCTAATGTGATATATTCGGACTGTAAGTTCCGTGGTTAGGTCTATCCGTCTATATGCAAGCTGTTATAAGATCTGTATTGTGGTTTACGCATATGAATGAATTGTATAGCTCATGTAGAAACCCTATAAAGATGCAAGGCCACGTGGATTCACAACAAAAATGATCGCAAATAGGCCTTCATTCTTTTCTCTCGTAATCTATATGCGGTTAATTAATAGCAAATCATACATACAAGGATTCCAAGTAACAAAAACCGTTTGGCTTAATACTTATTTCTTCATTTATAGGAATACTAACATATAGCGATCATCTTACAGTACTATCATATAATCTAGAAAAGAAGATCTTAACACCATTCACTTGCAAATAGCATATATACTAACTCTGCACGTCCGTTAATAATAAAGAGAGCAAGATCTTATAAACATTTACTTGAAACATTCGTAAAATCATATGTGCATCTTCACACTCAAAATTAAAGCAAGACACGGAAGATTTTTTTGCTAGAATTGAAAAGCAAGACCAAGAGAGATTGGCAGTCCAACGGACGACCTACCATTGACCAAGATTCAAGAGTCAAGAACTTAAAGGCATACATACGCTGGACTAACTTTTTTGGGGCTCGTGAGTCGTAAAATCATATAACCTGAAGTTCGATCGCGGAACGCTAGATCGCGAGTTGTATCGAGCACAAGTAGCAAACACGAGATACAAGATATACTACAAAGAACCGACAAGAATATTGCACACGATATACCCTCGTACCAAACCTTTATTAAATAACCTAATAAAGCTATTACAACAAGGAAGGAAGAAGAATGAATAACTAGCATCCCCTCATCTCTATTTATATAGAGATGAGGAGGTGGAAACCTAGCTTGCCTTGCACTCCAAGCTAACTAATCCTAGTTCTAGTCTACCACCTAATCTAATTATAAAGTACACTTAAGTCTCTAATGTTTAAGTTTACTACTAATATTTAACAAACTCGAAGGTAAGGCGAAAAAACATGGCTTGCTCAAATGATACAAAGTGACCATTAGAAACTAGGGTGATACCTATGTTTTTTTGTAAGTCACCATATTCATGCTCTTAACTTTTGCTCATGCATCATTTCCTAATCCAGGTTCGAGTTAAACAAAGTTAAATAAAGAAAGTCACACAAGTTAAGGTGTAATCATCATTTCATCTTGAAAACATGACCCAATTTAATGCAACAAAAGAATTGGTCAAGAACAAAGGGTTTCTTCTTCAGTCCATATCTGAATCCTATGGATTTAAAAACAAAATCCTACACTCTAGTTCAACAGAAAAATAAGCTACATCACAAGGGTTTGATTCCACTTAACCTAATCAGTCAAATCATCTTTACCAAACTTTAAGAAAGATCCCATTCCTGTTAACAAGAATTATGCAACAAATAACAGTTTAAGTTTAACCAAGCTAGTAGCTCCTAGATCAATTTAACTTCCACTAAAATTAAGAATATATGTAATTCTTCTTGGATACTTAATTTTTCACTCATCTAAGCTATTATTCTTTCAACTGTATGCTGAATAACATAATTGACCTTAGAAAAACTAGATCATAAAGTGACAGATCAACCAAAATCCTAGCTTTAACCTATAACAACCTTCAAGAAAATTTCTTGTAAATGACCAAAATTCTAATATTTTTAGCTCAAACACTAAAACTAATCAAATCATCAAACAAAAGAGAACCCTTATTCTCAAAATTATTTTAAAAAAAAAGTAACCACTAATTATCACACATAAAGGCAGATCTAGAGAGAAAAATCAGTACTTGTTGGTGCTGCAAAACTCAAAGAGTTTTCCACGGTTAGAGAAGATGATGAGTGCCACATCAGCATCACAAAGAACTGAAAGCTCATAAGCTTTCTTTAAAAGCCCATTTCTTCGCTTCGCAAACGTAACCTGTCGATTTATCTTGTTTTCGATCCTCTTTAGCTCCACTCTTCCCCTACCCATTTTTCACAATTTTTAAGATAAATGAAAAAAGTTCAGATTTTTTATATTATTTGCACAACTTTAGGTGAACAAATAGTATTAACACTAAAACCCCATAAAAATTTTATAAAAAAGATTGTAAAAAAAACACAAAAACTGAGATGGGTTGGTTGGATTTATAGTTTTTAGGGTTCTTAGATGTGTTTGCTTGAAGCTTTAAAGCATCATATGAACTTTAACCTACTTTGACAAACACAAGCAAGCATCAAAGATTTTTATTTGTATACCCCACTTGGAGTGAAGCGCGTGAGCCATGTAATGAGCGCGTGGGGTTCTGTCAGTTTTCAATACTGTCAATGCGTACTACACGTGTCGAGTTGCGAGGGGGTGAATTTAATCTAAGACGCTTTAAGTCTTTGTCCGTACATAAGCTTTTTAATTTATTTTTACTTATTGTATCACACTTCTTAACCTAAATATGAGATAAAACAGTCTTTTTACTGTTACATTAGATATATAATGTTTCTTTTAAGGTTGTTCCGTTGATTTCGAAAGTTTTGTAAAGTAAGTATATATGCTACATTTCACATTGTAAGAAAACATATGTAAAGAAAACTAGGAACACAAATGTTTTTGGACCACGTGTATTTAAAAAAACTGCGAATTTTTATAAAAGTTAACACTACGAAATTTCATGTGTCCTAACATGCAGGTATTATATTTGGAGAAAATTTCATATCGCCCCCTTTTGAACATAAATTTTCATATATACTCATAATACAATCATTAGATACATTTTGTACAATGATTTTAAAGTGCCATTTGAGTAAATATGAATACGTAATGAACATACATAATTTGGAAGCCTTTCAGAATTGATGACTTACCACTGACACTTGCTGAAGACAGTTTTTTATATTTTATTACTTTTGACTTGTTAAACTTTATATTTTCTGTTTCACAATTTTATAATTAAAATAAAATTATTAAAAAAAAAAAGAAAAAAAAAGTATTACTTGTAGTTTAAAGTACTAATATCCTATTCCTAAATCTATACGTACAAAGACAATAACCCTTGGTCACATAAGAACAATAAATATATATACTATGAACTTAAATACATTACCACTTGTTTCATGAGTTTGAGTATTTTTTTTACCAGCTAAAAGTATCTTACATATCTTTTAATGATATAGAAAAATTGAATAAATAATTGGATTTACATAGAGGTGGAAGGCAAATGGACAATAGGTTGCGCTGCTAGCCCTTTTTCAATAGCAAAACCAGGTCTTTTGAAAGCTATATCTATGGATCTAGGCGTCGAAATATTACTATGCATAACTCGTTGGACTCTGTTGAGGAAGTCTACTTAAAAAGAATAGCTCGTTGAATATTCAAGCTAATTAACATACCTGAAAAAAGAATAGCTCTCTACCACTTTTCAGCTTGAAAGTATGACACAAAATTTCAAAATAATAACAAAGATACTATAGAATATAGATTACACTTAAAAAAGAGACTATCCATATTTGAAAGAATATTATGTTATAGTTTAAAGTTAAACCTTGTCCGAATCATATGCTGATATAATGTACCATTGAATGCATAGCTTAACTCCCTATGGGAGGCAAGTACAAACCCTCCCTATGGGTAGGGTACTGTACACAGTACGGAATTACTGTTCATCGTACCTTTTTTTTTTTTTTTTTTTTTTTTTTTTTTTTTTTTTTTTTTTTTTTTTTTTTTTTTTTTTTTTT